>JAVTVY010041920.1:0-187770 GCA_036873755.1 Hanleya hanleyi | reverse complement strand
ACCTCAAGCAAGCCACCCCCGACCACCTTCGACTAGGGACCGGCATCTTTCCCGGAGACACCCACCACGTGTACTTGCAAAAATAATGTAAACACACCCACAGTGGCGCCCCCAGCTGGGATGTGTGTGTGTTTGATGATGGAGATAATAAAAAGAATGAATACCACAGCAGTGTTGACTTTGTCTCTGAGGTGGATAAAAAGAGCAGAGTTGTGGGTTCTGGCATTAGTTGTACATGATGTCTGCGCGAGTACGGAAGCACGCTCCCACGCTCCATGTATTGAAGACGGCCCCACCCGAGTTGGTCCGAACCATTGTACGCGGTGCGGACCCTGACCTTGTACGCTGTCTGTGCGAGATCGGGTACAACCTGTTAAAGGCAACGTACCATTGACTCCGGCTCAGAAGACCAAGTTGGCCAAGCATAAGACAGGTCTCCGAACCCTAGTCCATAAGCGGGTCCCACAAACACAAAAGAAAAAAGTGTTACAGAAAGGCGGCTTTCTCGGGGCCATCTTAGCACCGTTGGCCGCTTCCGTGTTGGGTCCAGTATTGGGTGGACTCTTCGGCCGACAATGAACCACAAGAAAAAAATGGTCCTCGTCGAACCACGATTCCTTCAAAACCTCCAATCGCCCTACCCTGTCCCACCTACGGCGAAGACCATAAACACCCTCGATGGAGAGATGCAACAGATCTTACAGAGACCGGGTTAAGCGACAGTGAGAAAGTACAACGGTACAATGAGACGCTTCAACGGTACATGACGTTCATGGACCAATACAAAACCCTCTCTACCCCACCACCACCACCACCACCACCACCACCACGTGACAGACCGCCGACCTCAGCACCGCTCCAACAGCCGCCATTACCAGGGGTAGCCCCCACAGCCCCACAGTGGGTGGAAGACGAAGTGCTGAAGAGTGTACCCGCCTCGTTCAAGAAACAAGCTGGCCTGGTATTACAACGGATGAAACAGAATCCTAACATGACTTGGAATGATAAAGGCGAACTCCTGGTACAGAATCAGGTGGTCCCCGGCAGCCACATGACGGATTTAGTGAATGACCTGATGCGTAAACGCAGATCGCACACGGATCCTCGAGGATGGGAGGTCTTCGCTCAAGGCTTGAAAGACATGCATGTACCACAGGAATTGGTGGGGAACCCCCACCGCTGGGCCTTTATGCAGCGAACCCAGCAATCGCAGAGTCGTGCACCACGACAGATTCCACAACCTTGGGAATCCGAATGGGAACCGCAGTCACCCCCCAAAACTCCACCACCACACCGGGCACCTTCTTTTCAAACCTTTAAAAAACCACCCTTGATCAGGACACCGCACATCTCCAGAGCCGTGACACGTAGCAAGTCAACGCGACGAACACGACGCCGGACACAACCACCCAAGATCTGGAACACCTATTAAAACCAACAGCAGCAGCAGGACAGCTCAGTCGCCATGTTTTACCTCACCCTACCCAGTAACAGTTCGCTGGATGTGTTTCCTGACAACACCGTGGCCAAGTATGCGACTCAATTACCACAACCGTTGCATTTACCTGGCCGGTGGGAATGTGGACTGGTGGATATTCAGTACCCTTACTCGTGGTACAACGTGCGAGCCAATGAAGTGTGGTATGAGGTGACCTACGAAGGAAAAGACACCCGACTCACCCTCCCCGAAGGCCAATACGATACTCCCAAGGAGTTCATGGGTGGGCTGTCAACACTGTTGCATTATAAGGCTCTACGGGAGGTCACAAATACTTCAAAACCCATCAAAGCCTATCCCTTCAAGAATCACGTGAACTTCGATTACAACGCACACAACGACAAGGCAGAGCTTGTCGTCACCGCCAACGCGAGTGTCGTACTGAGTCCTATCCTACAGCAAATGCTGGGTTTCGATCTACGGACGTTCGCTGGTCCCACTGCACACCAAGGCGAGATCCCGATGGATATGAAGTCGGGTATGTACGGACTCTACGTCTACTCGGACGTGGTGGACAACCACATCGTGGGCGATATCAACACACCTCTGTTACGGGTGGTGCCCATTAAAAAGTTGTATGGAGATCAAGTCACCCACAGTTTCACCCACATGCTCTACCTGCCTGTACGACAAACCCACATCAACACGATCACGGTGGATATAAGAGATGACACGGGACGACCGGTGGCATTCGAACGCGGGAAAGTGGTGGTGACACTTCATTTTCGACAGGCACGTGCTCCCCACTTTGTATAATGAAGGTGCCTTACGAGTGCGATGCACGCAGCTATATGGACTATTATGCCCAACAGGCCGGGGGTGGCTTTCCGGTGTTTAGCGGTGCACGCATGCAACGTGGACATGGACTGGGGAACATACTCGGGAGCATCGTCAAAACGTTCCTGCCCTTGGTGACACGTGGGGTGAAAGCAATCGGCAACAAGCGGTACGCAGTGGACTGGAAGTGGCCGGTGATGTCTTGGGGGGTACGGCACCCAAAGAAGCCTTGAAACGGCGGGCCAAAGAAGCGGGAGGCGTCTTGGTGGCCAAAGCACAACGCACCGTAGGGAATAAAGAGCTGCCCCACCGAGACCACGCACCAGTCGACGACCGACCCAGCGACGACGCACATCGAAGACCTGGGATATCTTTTCTTAAAACATGTCCTTGATCCACGCCGAGTCCTGCCCCTCCACCAACAGTGAATTTGATTTGTGGACCGTGCCGCCCACACAGACCAGTGCCGAACAAGGATTATGGGTGGAGCATCTCCCGCTGTCCAGCATCAACGCAACAGGGCCCATCGCGTTCACCATCAGTAATGCGGATACGACCTATGTGGATTTAGCCCATACCTACTTGTATGTGAAAGCCAAGATCGTCAGTGGAGATGGCACCAGAATCGCCGACCAAGCAACGGTGGGCCCGACGAATCTCTGGCTGCACTCGATGTTTCAACAGGTGGATATATTTCTCAGCGACAAACTCATCAGTGACTCGACTAACACGTACCCCTATCGAGCCTACATCGAGACGCTGTTGTCGCATGGGCGAGAGGCTAAAAAATCTCAACTGACAGCCGCTTTATTCTACCAGGACAAAGCCGAGCACATGGGCGCAGAGAACGACAATACGGGATATAGCAAACGGAAGGCTTTGACCGCGAACGTCGTCTCGGTGGATATGATCGGTCGACTGCACGCAGACATGTTCATGCAAGACCGATACCTCTTGAACAAGATCCCCATCAAAATCCGACTGATACGGGCGCCTCTGACCTTCGCCTTGATGGCCACTAACGTAGAGGGGCATGCAGCTGACTATAAGATTGTCATCGAAGACGCAGTCCTGTATGTCCGAAAAGTGAAACCGAATCCAGCTGTTCAATTGGGACACATGAAAGCCTTGGAAACAAAACCAGCCCAGTACCCTATCCGACGTGTACAAACCAAAGTGTTCTGTGTCTGCTGGAAATATGAGCGCCAACAAAGAAAACCTGTTCCTGGGGGAACTACCCAAGCGATTGATCCTGGCCTGTGTGGAAAATACCAGTTTCAGTGGAGCCTACCCAGAGAATCCGTTTGACTTTAAACATTTCGGCATCAATTGTGTGGCCCTGCATGTGGATGGACAACAGGTGCCAGCCACGGCCTTAACCCCGAACTTTGGGCGCGCGAATTTCATTCGAGCCTATCAGAGCCTGTTTACAGCCACCGGTCAAATCAACCAGGACGAAGGGAATTTCATCAGTCGGGAGGACTACGGGAACGGATACACGTTGTTCTGTTTCGATCTGACCCCTACCTTAGAGAACGACCATCAACTGGCCCTGGCTAAGCAAGGCAATTTACGGTTGGAAATCCACTTTCAACGAGCCCTCCGGAGCACCGTCAATGTGATCTGCTACGCCGAGTTTGACAACATCATTCAAGTGGACAAGGCGCGCAACGTGCTGTGTGACTTCTTCACCTAACATGGATACAGAGCAGATAACCACCGTGCTGGAGAATGACCCAGAGACACGTATGATGTTTCAAGGGGTGTTCGCCCGAGATGTGTTTCCATTAGACCGTATGTATCCTGCTGCTTACGTTCTCAACACGGACCCGATGGATCGACCCGGTGAACACTGGGCGGCCGTGTACTTGACAGAACAGCAGGGCGAATACTTTGACCCGTACGGCCTGCCACCCCTCCATCCCGATTTAACAGACTTCATGGATCAAGGCACAGAGACGTGGTGTTGGAACAGTCAAACGTTGCAAAGCCTGACCAGTAGCGTGTGTGGACAATATTGCTTGTTTTACCTGTACCATCGATGCCGGGGAAGAACCTTATCTACCATCGTACAGATGTTTGACGATTACCCCAAGGCCGAGGACCGCGATGTACTCGTATATGACTGGGCCGCCCATCATTTCAATGTACAAGCCCCGTTCTGGGCTTAAGTTCTTTCAATGTACACACGCCCGCTGTTCTGGGCTTAAGTTTACAAGCCCCTTGTTCTGGGCTTCAGTTTACAAGCCCCCTGTTCTGGGCTTCAGTTCTTTCAATGTACAAGCCCCTTGTTCTGGGCTTCAGTTTTCACGTGGTTGTTCTCACGTTGTTGTTGTTCACTGAATAAAAAATGAGATCTCACCAAAAAACCCTGTCTTGTGTGTTTATTCATAATGCATCTGGAGATTCAGTCAAACTGAAATCAGTGGTGTAGGATGGGGCCAAAATGTAACCCATCAAGGTTAGAATGCAAGCGCACTATAGTAAAAATAGAGAGCCAATGAGATCAGCCCACAGACCAAGTACGTGTATTTGGTCTAGGTTTGGAGCGGGCATTTCATTGAGGTACGTGTATACGGTGAGTGAAGACTCGTCCAACACGTATAGATGAAGTTGATGACTATAAGTTCTATGTATTCTCCGAACCTTGCCGAAAGGGAGACCGTTTGACCTGGATGTGACCTTTTGACCCGCGCGCGCGCACTGCCGGTGATGACGCGCGCGCGCGCGCTGCGGCCGGAGAACCCGCGCGCGCGCTGCGGTGGGGGGCCGGGGCCCGCCGGGGCCGGGAAAGTTGGAGATCGTTTTAGTGAAAACCGGAAGTGACGTCACACACACACACACACTTGCGCAGACCCACCACACCACGTGAACGCCATTGTAGAGAAAAAACCCCAGTACATGACAGACACAGACAAGTCTAGACATGGCCAAAGGTCACGCCCCATTCACCCAAACCGGAAGTGACGTCACACACTTGTTCATTGGACCATTAGTGGCTCCCCTAGCTCCAAAACGTCTAGCGGGACCCATACAGGGTCCAGTTTTCGACACTAGGTGACCACATCCGACGAAATGGCCAGTTTTCGACACCGGATGTGCCGCCATCTTGAACATACGTGCCGCCATCTTGGATATGTCCCATAATGCACCGGGTCAAAATACTCGCTTCTGATTGGCTGAGAGCTCTGTGACGGATTTGAAATACTCGCTCTGATTGGACGAGAGCTCCGCATTGCGTCTGCGCATGATATTCCTACCGTACATCCAACCCATCAGATGCCCCTTCACGAATGCTTCACTTTGATACCTCACTCGACCCCATTGGTCCACTAGGGACGCCCCTAGCTCCAACACGGCTATTTTCATACCCTTGGTGTACACGAGTTGTCTCCCTTGCGTCAGTGTGTGCAGATGGCGCTATGGTTTGGATCGACGTCGTGATGTGGAAAGGGCGTGCCCACACCATCCTGGAGCCGCCATTTTGTTTGTTGATTTTTTGCGGAGATACACGGGACAATAAACACTCGACCCTAGGGTGGCACGGATGCTAGACTGATGCTATTAACATGGTACAACACCTATAGATTATGTATATTACTAGGACGTCAGCGAAATACTAGTACCCATCCTCCGCATGGCAGAACTGTACAACCCAGAACAAGTCAGGACATGCCTTGATCACGTGATCGTCATGGGAAACCCCCACTGGGGAACCCCCAATTGTACCGGAGAGGGCCGGACATTGCCGGAGATGACACCGGACGTGCCGCCATCTTGTACCCACACGCCACCATCTTACCCACTCCCACAGCCGCCATTTTGGTCCCACAGCCGCCATTTTGGTCCCACTCCCACAGCCGCCATTTTGGTCCCACTCCCACAGCCGCCATCTTGGTCCCACTCCCACAGCCGCCATCTTGGTCCCACTCCCACAGCCGCCATCTTGGTCCCACTCCCACATCAGCCGCCAATATGCAGATCGAGTTGTCTCCCCCTAGTGCGGGTTTTTGCCACCAATGTGTACAGATGGCGCCACTAGTTCCTCCTCAATCCTCCCCGTGACGTCACTACATCCGGGTGAAATGTGCGTCAGATCGGGTAGACCCTACTACTCACGTGCCTAGGAAATTTTACTGCCCTGTCCCAGTATGGCCGAACTGAAACACGACATTGAGCAATCCACTGCTGGTCTTTCCGCATAAGTGTACAATATGAAGAAACAGAAACAATATAAGCGGAAAAGAGAGGGTACACAGATACAGTTTGAATTCAGCGATTAGACAAATCTGGTCATATCGGCATTCGAAAACATGAGAGAAGTAATAATTGTCATCATTGGAAAAGTCAAACAACGGAATAATCTACTCAAAATACCGGACTTCTCGGAAGCCGGATGGCAAACCGTGGGAGAATACGAGACGATTCCCTTAGCGAGCGACTCTTACAACGAGAAGAAGATAGAGCAATCCGAGAACAGAGGGCTAAAGAAAATAAGACAGAAGGAAAACAAGAATTCCATCCAACAGGGCCGCCGACTGCAACAATATCAATCATATCCACGTGAAAAGTATCGTCCCTCATACTCCTTCTATCTCTTCTGGATAACCAGTCGCCAATATCGGAATGGAATAACAAGTGCCACGTCAAAGTCTTACGCCTCGACTTGTTCGAAATGGGGCGTGTTTCGCCTGTGGAGAATTTACGTTTTTCCGGAACCAATGCCCACTCATCATATCGACCGAAACTGGCCCCAAGTGACTGCACGCAACGTGGAAAACAAGATGAAATATTCAAAGATAAGTACTCACTATTATTACATGAATGTGAACATTACGATTGTGATGCTAGTTGAATCAGTAATATTTCAAGTACTAAGGTAATAATTATTGACTGATAATTATTCTGAATATGAACAATAAAGGGTGGGGTGGTTTGCGTCGGAATATAACGCCGAACTGTCTGAAACATTATGCTCACTGTTTCATCGTCAGTAATTTATGGGGAAATTCATGTTTGGTTCTAATCATGAATACGAACAAGGGCCGGCATATATTATTGTAAAACGACGGTTAAAGAAAAACGTAGAATTTTGGAGGTCTATAAGAACATCATTGTTTCTACTGGACATTATTGAAAATGGACATAAGATTCCCTTTTATTCTAGCCGCCACCCAACTTATCCAAAAACAACAGATCTTGGCTTTGGACAATGCAGGCTTTGTTTGTGAAGCTGTGAAAGAACTTGAAATGAAGGGATTAATCGAAAGGTGTACAAGTCAACTTCCTGTGGTTAACCCTTTGTCCGTTTCCAGTCAAAAAAGCGGCAAAAAACGCTTAATCTTGGACTTGCGAGTCGTGAACAAATACATCTGGAAACAGTCTGTTAAATATATATTTATATATATATGAGGTATGCACTAGGTAAGCTTTTCTGCAAAATAATTAACAATCGCATTGTGAACCATCTTGAAACTACTGAACAAATTAGCCCGAACCAAGTAGGTTTTAGGAAAGGCTTTCGCTCTACCGATCATATATTCACCTTACGAACCATTATTGATAAGTATACATTTCGACGAAAAGGCTTGTATGCATGCTTCATAGATTTACATAAAGCATTCGACTCTCTCGACAGAAATATTTTATACGAGAAGCTTTCTGACAAGGACATAAGAGGCAAGACGCTTAAAATAGTGTCATCCTTATACAGTAATATATCATATAGGGTTAGAATGAACGAGGAAATCTCCTCTAACTTTCAAAGTGACCTGGGAGTTCGTCAGGGATGTAGCCTTTCCCCAACATTATTTAATATATTTATCGATGACGTAAAAGACTGATTTGACAATAGTTGTTTTCCCATTGATTTAAACAAACAAAAAATATCGCACCTGCTATTTGCAGACGATCTGGTGTTACTCTCGGAGTCCCCGGTCGGCTTACAAGTTGGTCTTGATAAGCTTGAACAATATTGTTCAGAAAACCACTTGGCCGTAAATTTGGATAAATCAAAAGTTGTCGTGTTCAAAAAAGGCCCACCAGCCCCCATTAAACAGTGGACCCTAGGCAACTCTGAAATCGCTCAAGTAGACCGATATCAATATTTAGGGATTTTGTTCTCTAGAACGGGACACTTCAGACTGAATGCTGAACAAATTAGTAGTAAAGGTATTCGGGCATCTTATGGTTTACTTAACAATATAGAAGGAAAAGATGTCCCTCTGAATATAGGTTGCCATCTCTATCAGTCCCTAATTAAACCTATCTTGTTGTATGGGTCTGAAGTTTGGGGGGTAGATTTTCTCATGTATAAAAATTTAGATACTATATCATTTGAAAAAGCTCAGCTGAGATTCCACAAACGGCTTCTTCAGGTACATAGATCCACCCACAATTGGGGTGTGAGGGGTGAATTAGGTATATACCCATTACAATACGATATTGTAGTCCGAACTGTTAAATTCTATCATTATATTGCAGACTTCCCGGATAGATTATCCTTTCATGCTCTACAAGAGCAAAAACAACTCTGTGATATGAAAATTGGCTGGTTGTATAAGCTGAAGAGTTATCTGTGCAATAAGCTTCATGTGGATATTGATAACACACAGTGTTCTCAGATCACATCTTCTCTCAGTGGGTTCTTCCAGAATCAATTTCAAGTCTCTCTCCAGGATAATCTTTCACAAGATGGGTCTAATAAAATGAGACCATATCGGCTATTTAAACAAGGTATTAAATTTGAATCCTATTTGACTTTATGTAAAAATTCAGTTGCCAGAAAGTCCTTCACCAAGCTTAGGCTTAGTAACCACAAACTTAAAATTGAGGTTGGAAGACACACAAGACCTAAGACACCTGTTGAACAACGTGTGTGTACCACTTCCAATACTGTCGAGGACGAATTCCATTTTGTGTTGGCATGTGATAAGTATATAATAGATAGAGAAATACTGTTCGCACAAATTGTAAATTATTATCCTCATTTCGTTCATTTGTCGGATGCTGATAAATTTATCTTTATTATGTCCTAAGATGATATCCATTTAACGAATGCCATATGCAATACGCTGCATTCGTGGTTCACACAAAGATCCTTACAGTGAATCTCTGTAACCATTACCTAAATGTGTTAATGCATGATGTTGTTTTAATATTGATTGTTCGAAGCTGATGCTGCTTCTTTCGTGTTCTTTATGTACATGTACTCTGCCCTGTCTAGGGTGTTCAGTACAATAAACATTGAATTGAATTGAATTGTATACTGGAAAAGCCAACCAGATATTCACTTTTGACATTCATTCCGCATATCTTCATGTAGATATATATTTGCCACATACAAAATTCTTGGGTTTCATTGGTTGTCAAGGATCAGGTTATTTACTTCAAATTTGTGGTTTTGCCGTTCGGTTTAAGTTCAGCGCTTTTTGTGTTCACGAAATTCACAAGGCCACTTGTTGAAAAATGGAGAGGTGAAAGTATGAAGATTCTGGTGTACACTGATAACGGTTTCTGCACAAACAAAGATAAACCACAAGCCGAGATCACGGCCCAAATGTAAAACGGGATCTTATAGATAGTAGATTCGTTCCAAAAGTGGGAAAAATCTGTATGTGGATCTGACTATGGAGGATACATACTATAGAGGCATTTGGAATTTGTATAGCACACGGGATATGGAGTAAATCCGAATCTGAGAAAAGTTTCGCGTGGAGGGAACTTACAGCAGTAGCTGTGCATATAGTTTTTACAATCACTTAAGCATCGTCTACGAGATATAAGGGTTCAGTGGTTTTCTGATAACCAGGGTATTGTAACGATTGTGGAAAAAGGAAGTATGAAACACGAACTATACGACACTTCCTTACAAATGTTTTTTTTTGTTGCACAATATATAATATTAACCGGGAATTGTAATGGATTCCAAGGAATGTCAACGACAAACCAGGGTACATCAGTAGTAGGTAGCCCGCATTTCGAATCTCCTTTTCTAGGGAGGTAACTCTTGGTCCCCTTTTTTCCAGGTTAAAGGTATAGGGCACGCCCCATCGCCTTTCACCTCTGGGGCGTCACCAGCTCAAGGTCACGTGGAGGTCAAAAGTAGTTCCGGCAACCTGTAACCTTTGTATTCCTCCGCGGACAGAAAGTAGTCTCAGTGGGTTTTTCCCACAATGTCGTAGGTGATCAAATTCTCTGGCAATCTCCGGCAATCTTCAGGGGCGAGAGGGGTCCCTAGTGTACCGATTGGGTTGTATTAGGTATCAATGTGAAGCATTCGTGAAGGGGCATCTGATGGGGTGGGTGTGGGGTTGAAATATCGTCATTCTGCGCATGCGCGGTAGACCAAGGGTATGGAAATAGACGTTTTGGGGTCTAGGGGAGCCCCTAGTGGTCCGATGGAGTCGAGTGAAGTATCAATGTGAAGCCTATGTGAGGGGGCATCCCACTGGGTGGGTGTGGGGTTGGAATATGGTCATTCTGCGCATGCGCGGTAGACCAAGGGTATGAAAATAGACGTTTTGGGATCTAGGTGAGCCACTAGTGGGTCGATGGAGTCGTATGAGGTATCCATGTGAAGCTTATGTGAGGGGGCATCCCACTGGGTGGATGTGGGATCGGAATATCGTCATTCTGCGCATGCGCAATAGACAAAGGGTATGAAAATATACGTTTTGGGATCTAGGTGAGCCACTAATGAGCCGATGGAGTTGAGTGAGGTATCCATGTGAAGCCTATGTGAGGGGACATCCGATTGGACTAGGGTCTCGGCCGTTGTCCACATTCTGCGCATGCGCAGTCAGGGAATTCTGGGAAAAGGGTGTGGAGATAGACGTGTTAGGGTTTAGGTGAGCCCCTAATGATCCTATGGTGTCGTATGAGGTCTTATTTTGAAGCTGTCATGAGGGAGCATCCGCCTGGGCTAGTGTGTCGTTCGTTGTCAATAGTCTGCGCATGCGCAGTCTGGCCGTAGTATAGAAATAGACGTGTTGGGGTTTAGGTGGGCCACTAGTGGGCCGATTGGATCGAGTGAGGTATCAATGTAAAGCATACGTGAGGGAGTCTCCAACGGGCTGGGTGTGACGTGGAACTGACGTCATTCTGCGCATGCGCAGTAGAGAAAGTGTATGGAAATAGACGTTCTGGGACCTAGGCGAGCTACTTTTGGGTCGATGGAGTCGAGTGCGGTATCCATGTGAAGCCTATGTGAGGGAGCAACCGCCTGGAGTAGTGTCTCGGCCGTTGTCCACATTCTGTGCATGCGCAGACAGGGAATTGTGCGAAACGGGTGTGGAAATAGACGTTTTTGCGGTCTAGGTGGGCCACGAATGGTCCGATGGAGTCGAGTGAGGTATCAAAGTGAAGCATTAGTGAAGGGGCATCCAGTCATGAATGGGTGCATGTAAAATTAGGGGTATGACGTCACTTCCGGTTTGGGTGAATGGGGCGTAACCTGGAAACATGATAGGACATGTACCGACCTGTATGTGGGGGGTTTTCCCGCCAGAATTTCGCTGACGTCTGCGCCTGCATCCGGGTATGCATGAGGGTCTGTGTGAATGGGGTGTGACCTGGGAACATGATAGGAATGCATGTACTGACCTGTCTGGGGGGGTTTTCCCGGCCCGGGCCGGCCCGCCCCGGCCGCAGCGCGCGCGCGCGCGGGATCTCCGGAAGTGCGCGGCATCACCGGCAGTGTGCGGGTGAATTTCGAATTTCGGCCACTGATTGGCTACTTTCTCAACCGTGTTCAAAGCCAGTTTCACCGAATCCCCACATGTCTGTTATAGCCTTCATGCATTATGCTCATATAGAAAACACACAAGACAGGGTTTTTTTTGGTCTTCGTGGTGACATGTGGGGATTCGGTCATGTCTTTCCGCACCTATAACCTCTATAGTTTTTTTTCACTCCACTTGTTGCTCTTCTAACTTGTAACTCATCGTCAAATATTGGAATGCCCGCTCTTAACCTAGACCAAAACATGTACTTGGTCTGTGGGCTGATTTCGTTGGCTCTCCATTTTACTGCAGTGCTCCTGCATTGTTTTCTGGACATTGATGGGTTACCTTTGGCCCCATCCTAGGCCACTGATTGGCTAATACGGTGTTCAAGGCCAGTTTTACCGAATCCCCACATGTCTGATATTTTTGGAACATCATGATGTCTTGCCGGCATCATTGAAAACTGTTGACCGCTTCTCTCTTGCAGGAAACAAGCCTATGTTTATGTATACTATGATTGTCTTGACACACAAGACCTAAGACACCTGTTGAACAACGTGTGTGTACCACTTCCAATACTGTCGAGGACGAATTCCATTTTGTGTTGGCATGTGATAAGTATATAATAGATAGAGAAATACTGTTCGCACAAATTGTAAATTATTATCCTCATTTCGTTCATTTGTCGGATGCTGATAAATTTATCTTTATTATGTCCTAAGATGATATCCATTTAACGAATGCCATATGCAATACGCTGCATTCGTGGTTCACACAAAGATCCTTACAGTGAATCTCTGTAACCATTACCTAAATGTGTTAATGCATGATGTTGTTTTAATATTGATTGTTCGAAGCTGATGCTGCTTCTTTCGTGTTCTTTATGTACATGTACTCTGCCCTGTCTAGGGTGTTCAGTACAATAAACATTGAATTGAATTGAATTGTATACTGGAAAAGCCAACCAGATATTCACTTTTGACATTCATTCCGCATATCTTCATGTAGATATATATTTGCCACATACAAAATTCTTGGGTTTCATTGGTTGTCAAGGATCAGGTTATTTACTTCAAATTTGTGGTTTTGCCGTTCGGTTTAAGTTCAGCGCTTTTTGTGTTCACGAAATTCACAAGGCCACTTGTTGAAAAATGGAGAGGTGAAAGTATGAAGATTCTGGTGTACACTGATAACGGTTTCTGCACAAACAAAGATAAACCACAAGCCGAGATCACGGCCCAAATGTAAAACGGGATCTTATAGATAGTAGATTCGTTCCAAAAGTGGGAAAAATCTGTATGTGGATCTGACTATGGAGGATACATACTATAGAGGCATTTGGAATTTGTATAGCACACGGGATATGGAGTAAATCCGAATCTGAGAAAAGTTTCGCGTGGAGGGAACTTACAGCAGTAGCTGTGCATATAGTTTTTACAATCACTTAAGCATCGTCTACGAGATATAAGGGTTCAGTGGTTTTCTGATAACCAGGGTATTGTAACGATTGTGGAAAAAGGAAGTATGAAACACGAACTATACGACACTTCCTTACAAATGTTTTTTTTTGTTGCACAATATATAATATTAACCGGGAATTGTAATGGATTCCAAGGAATGTCAACGACAAACCAGGGTACATCAGTAGTAGGTAGCCCGCATTTCGAATCTCCTTTTCTAGGGAGGTAACTCTTGGTCCCCTTTTTTCCAGGTTAAAGGTATAGGGCACGCCCCATCGCCTTTCACCTCTGGGGCGCCACCAGCTCAAGGTCACGTGGAGGTCAAAAGTAGTTCCGGCAACCTGTAACCTTTGTATTCCTCCGCGGACAGAAAGTAGTCTCAGTGGGTTTTTCCCACAATGTCGTAGGTGATCAAATTCTCTGGCAATCTCCGGCAATCTTCAGGGGCGAGAGGGGTCCCTAGTGTACCGATTGGGTTGTATTAGGTATCAATGTGAAGCATTCGTGAAGGGGCATCTGATGGGGTGGGTGTGGGGTTGAAATATCGTCATTCTGCGCATGCGCGGTAGACCAAGGGTATGGAAATAGACGTTTTGGGGTCTAGGGGAGCCCCTAGTGGTCCGATGGAGTCGAGTGAAGTATCAATGTGAAGCCTATGTGCGGGGGCATCCCACTGGGTGGGTGTGGGGTTGGAATATGGTCATTCTGCGCATGCGCGGTAGACCAAGGGTATGAAAATAGACGTTTTGGGATCTAGGTGAGCCACTAGTGGGTCGATGGAGTCGTATGAGGTATCCATGTGAAGCTTATGTGAGGGGGCATCCCACTGGGTGGATGTGGGATCGGAATATCGTCATTCTGCGCATGCGCAATAGACAAAGGGTATGAAAATATACGTTTTGGGATCTAGGTGAGCCACTAATGAGCCGATGGAGTTGAGTGAGGTATCCATGTGAAGCCTATGTGAGGGGACATCCGATTGGACTAGGGTCTCGGCCGTTGTCCACATTCTGCGCATGCGCAGTCAGGGAATTCTGGGAAAAGGGTGTGGAGATAGACGTGTTAGGGTTTAGGTGAGCCCCTAATGATCCTATGGTGTCGTATGAGGTCTTATTTTGAAGCTGTCATGAGGGAGCATCCGCCTGGGCTAGTGTGTCGTTCGTTGTCAATAGTCTGCGCATGCGCAGTCTGGCCGTGGTATAGAAATAGACGTGTTGGGGTTTAGGTGGGCCACTAGTGGGCCGATTGGATCGAGTGAGGTATCAATGTAAAGCATACGTGAGGGAGTCTCCAACGGGCTGGGTGTGACGTGGAACTGACGTCATTCTGCGCATGCGCAGTAGAGAAAGTGTATGGAAATAGACGTTCTGGGACCTAGGCGAGCTACTTTTGGGTCGATGGAGTCGAGTGCGGTATCCATGTGAAGCCTATGTGAGGGAGCAACCGCCTGGAGTAGTGTCTCGGCCGTTGTCCACATTCTGTGCATGCGCAGACAGGGAATTGTGCGAAACGGGTGTGGAAATAGACGTTTTTGCGGTCTAGGTGGGCCACGAATGGTCCGATGGAGTCGAGTGAGGTATCAAAGTGAAGCATTAGTGAAGGGGCATCCAGTCATGAATGGATGCATGTAAAATTAGGGGTATGACGTCACTTCCGGTTTGGGTGAATGGGGCGTAACCTGGAAACATGATAGGACATGTACCGACCTGTATGTGGGGGGTTTTCCCGCCAGAATTTCGCTGACGTCTGCGCCTGCATCCGGGTATGCATGAGGGTCTGTGTGAATGGGGTGTGACCTGGGAACATGATAGGAATGCATGTACTGACCTGTCTGGGGGGGTTTTCCCGGCCCGGGCCGGCCCGCCCCGGCCGCAGCGCGCGCGCGCGCGGGATCTCCGGAAGTGCGCGGCATCACCGGCAGTGTGCGGGTGAATTTCGAATTTCGGCCACTGATTGGCTACTTTCTCAACCGTGTTCAAAGCCAGTTTCACCGAATCCCCACATGTCTGTTATAGCCTTCATGCATTATGCTCATATAGAAAACACACAAGACAGGGTTTTTTTTGGTCTTCGTGGTGACATGTGGGGATTCGGTCATGTCTTTCCGCACCTATAACCTCTATAGTTTTTTTTCACTCCACTTGTTGCTCTTCTAACTTGTAACTCATCGTCAAATATTGGAATGCCCGCTCTTAACCTAGACCAAAACATGTACTTGGTCTGTGGGCTGATTTCGTTGGCTCTCCATTTTACTGCAGTGCTCCTGCATTGTTTTCTGGACATTGATGGGTTACCTTTGGCCCCATCCTAGGCCACTGATTGGCTAATACGGTGTTCAAGGCCAGTTTTACCGAATCCCCACATGTCTGATATTTTTGGAACATCATGATGTCTTGCCGGCATCATTGAAAACTGTTGACCGCTTCTCTCTTGCAGGAAACAAGCCTATGTTTATGTATACTATGATTGTCTTTTTGAATTTGGTCCTAATACTGTTATATGGAATATGGAATAGGTCTTTGGATTATGGACGCGGATATTCTCTAATGGACGACGGCTGAATTATGAATGACGGACTAGACGCTTGTAATCATGCACTATGCTCATATAGAAAACACACAAGACAGGGTTTTTTGGTGAGATCTTATTTTTTTATTCAGTGAACAGCAACAACGTGAGAACAACCACGTGAAAACTAAAGCCCAGAACAGGGGACTTGTACATTGAAAGAACTGAAGCCCAGAACAGGGGGCTTGTAAACTTAAGCCCAGAACAGGGGGCTTGTACATTGAAAGAACTTAAGCCCAGAACGGGGATTGTACATTGAAATGATCGGCGGCCCAGTAATATACGAGTACATCGCGGTCCTCGGCCTTGGGATACTCGTCAAACATCTGTACGATGGTAGATAAGGTCCTTCCCCGGCATCGATGGTACAGGTAAAACAAGCAATATTGTCCGCACACGCTACTGGTCAGGCTTTGCAACGTTTGACTGTTCCAGCACCACGTCTCTGTGCCTTAATCCATGAAGTCTGTTAAATCGGGATGGAGGGGTGGGAAGCCGTACGGGTCAAAGTATTCGCCCTGCGCTTCTGTCAATTACACGCCCACCCAATGTTCACCGGGCCGATCCATCGGGTCCGTGTTGAGAACGTAAGCAGCAGGATACATACGGTCTAATGGGAACATATCTCGGGCGAACACCCCTTCAAAGACCATACGTGTCCCTGGGTCATTCTCCAGCACGGTGGTTATCTGGTCTGTATCCATGTTAGGTGGAGAAGTCACACAGGACGTTGCGCGCCTTGTCCACTTGAATGATGTTGTCAAACTCGGCGTAGCAGATCACATTGACGGTGGTCCCGAGGGCTCGTGCAAAGTGGATTTCCAACCGTAAATTGCCTTGCTTGGCCAGGGCCAGCTGATGGTCGTTCTCTAAGGTGGGGTCAGATCGAAACAGAACAACGTGTATCCGTTCGCGTAGTTCTCCCGACTGATCATATTCCCTTCGTCCTGGTTGATTTGACCGGTGGCTGTAAACAGGCTCTGATAGGCTCGAATGAAATTCCTGCGCCCAAAGTTCGGTGTTAAGGCCGTGGCTGGGACCTGTTGTCCGTCCACATGCAGGGCCACAAAATTGATGCCGAAATGTTTAAAGTCAAACGGGTTCTCTGGGTAGGCTCCGCTGAAACTGGTATTTTCCACACAGGCCAGGATCAATCGCTTGGGTAGTTCCCCCAGGAACAGGTTTTCTTTGTTGGCGCTCATATTTCCAGCAGACACAGAGAACACTTTGGTTTGCACACGTCGGATAGGGTACTGGGCTGGTTTTGTTTCCAAGGCTTTGAGGTGTCCCAATTGAACGGCTGGATTCGGTTTCACTTTTCGGACATACAGGACTACGTCTTGGATGACAATCTTATAGTCAGCTGCATGCCCGTCTACGTTAGTGGCCATCAAGGCGAAGGTCGGAGGCGCCCGTATCAGTCGGATTTTGATGGGGATTTTGTTCAAGAGGTACCGGTCTTGCATGAACATGTCTGCGTGTAGTCGACCCATGAGATCCACCGAGGCGCCGTTCGCAGTGAAAGCCTTCCGTTTGTTATATCCTTCATTGTCCACCGTGTCCATGTGCTCGGCTGTGTCCTGGTAGAATAAAACGGCTGTCAGTTGAGATTTTTTAGCCTCTCGTCCATGCGACAAGAGCGTCTCGATGTAGGCTCGATAGGGGTACGTGTTGGTCGAGTCACTGATGAGTTTGTCGCTGAGAAATATATCCACCTGTTGAAACATCGAGTGCAGCCAGAGATTCGTCGGGCCCACCGTTGCAGCTTGGATGATTCTGGAGCCATCCCCATTGACGACCTTGGCTTTCACATACAAGTACGTATGGGCTAAATCCACATAGGCCGTATCCGCATTACTGATGGTGAACTCGATGGGCCCTGTTTCGTTGATGCTGGAGAGCGGGAGATGCTCCACCCATAATCCTTGTTCGGCACTGGTCTGTGTGGGCGGCACGGTCCACAAATCAAATTCACTGTTGGTGGAGGGACAGGACTCTGCGTGGATCAAGGACATGGTTAAGAAAAGATATCCTGGATGTTCGATGTGCGTCGTCGCTGGGTCGGTCGTCGACTGGTGCGTGGTCTCGGTGGGGCAGCTCTTTTATTCCCCACGGTGCGTTGTGCTTTGGCCACCAAGACGCCTCCCGCTTCTTTGGCCCGACGTGTCAAGGCTTCTTTGGGTGCCGTACCCCCCAAGACATCACCGGCGACTTGCAGTCCACTGCGTACCGCTTGTTTGCCGATTGCTTTCACCCCATGCGTCACCAAGGGCAGGAACGTTTTGACGATGCTCCCGAATATGTTCCCCAGCCCATGTCCTCGTTGCATGCGTGCACCACTAAAGACCGGACGGCCACCGCCGGCCTGTTGGGCATAATAGTCCATATAGCTTCGTGCATCGCACTCGTAAGGGACCTTCATTATACAAAGTGGGGAGCACGTGCTTGTCGAAAATGAAGTGTCAGCACTACTTTTCCTCGTTCGAATGCCACCGGTCGTCCCGTGTCATCTCTTATATCCACCGTGATAGTGTTGATGTCGGTTTGTCTTACGGGTAGGTAGAGCATGTGGGTGAAACTGTGGGTGACTTGATCTCCATACGTCTTTTTAATGGGCACCACCCGTTACAGAGGTGTGTTGATATCGCCCACGATGTGGTTGTCGACCACGTCCGAGTAGACATAGAGTCCGTACATACCCGACTTCATATCCATCGGGGTCTGGCCATGGTCCTCGGATGGACCCGTGTAGGTCGCGTGAGCGAGACCCAACATTTACTGTAGGATAGGACTCAGTACGACACTCACGTTGGCGGTGAGGAGGATCTGTGCCTTGCCGTTGTGTGCGTTGTAATCGAAGTCCACGTGATTCTTGAAGGGAAAGGATTTAATGGGTTTTGAGTATTCGTGACCTCCCATAGAGCCTTATAATGCAACAGTCTTGTCAGCCCACCCATGAACTCCTTGGGGGTATCGTATTGGCCTTCGGGGAGGGCGAGTCGGGTGTTTTTGCCTTCGTAGGTGACCTCGTACCACACTTCATTGGCTCGCACGTTGTACCACGAGTAAGGGTATTGGATATCCACGAGGTCGCATTCCCATCGTCCAGGTAAATGCAACGGTTGCGGTAACTGGGTGACGTACTTGGCCAAGGTGTTGTCAGGAAATACATCCAGCGAACTGTTACTGGGTAGGGTGAGGTAAAACATGGCGACTGAGCTGTCCTACTGCTGCTGTTGGTTTTAATAGGTATTCCAGGCCTTGGGTGGTTGTGTCCGGCGTCGTGTTCGTCGCGGTGACTTGCTACGTGTCACGGCTCTTGGGTACAACGTCGGTCGTCGTTGTCTTCAGTGTGAGGGATGAAATCCGGTGGGTTTTCAGACGTAGTGGGTGTACTTGGTGTAGGTGTGGAGCTTGGTGTGGAGCTTGGTGTGGAGCTCGATGGGGCTTGTACACGGGGTGTAGTGGTGACTGGGCTCGATACGGAGTTGACTGGTGCTATCTGTAGACCGGTTTTACTGATGGCTGGTGTTCTCAGTTGGTTAAGTAACGTGCTGACATAGGCTACGTCGTAAAACACACCTCCGTACAACACATTCAGCAGGGTTAGCAGTATCACCACAAAGCCCACTTGCGCTTTGCGCGTTTTGGGAGACGCTGTGTTCAGAGGCAGCTGCTGTTTGTCCATAGCACTGTTGTCGGACGTGGAATGAAGGATGACGGCAGTGGTGTCTGGCTTTATAGTCGTTTCACCTGGTTGGTAGCGACCCAGGAATTGAAGGAACTGGGCTTGCTACGTGTCACGGCTCTGGAGATGTGGGGTGTCCTGATCGAGGATGGTTTTTTAAAGGTCTGAAAAGAAGGTGCCCGTTGTGGTGGTGGTGTTTTGGGGGGTGACTCCGGTTCCCATTCGGCTTCCCAAGAAGGTAGTGGGCCACTCGGCGATTGCTGGGTCCGCTGCATAAAGGCTCAGCGGTGGGGGTTCCCCACCAATTCCTGTGGTACATGCATGTCTTTCAAGCCTTGAGCGAAGACCTCCCATCCTTGAGGATCCGTGTGCGACCTGCGTTGACGCATCAGGTCGTTCACTAAATCCGTCATGTGGGTCCCGGGGACCACCTGATTCTGTACCAGGAGTTCGCCTTTATCATTCCAAGTCATGTTAGGATTCTGTTTCATCCATTGTAATACTAGGCCAGCTTGTTTCTTGAACGATGCAGGAACACTCTTCAGCACTTCGTCTTCGACCCACTGTGGGGCTGTGGGTGGTACCCCTGGTAATGGCAGCTGTTGGAACGGTGCTGAGGTCGGCAGTGTGTCACGTGGTGGTGGTGGTGGTGGTGGTGGTGGTGGGGTAGAGAGGGTTTTGTATTGGTCCATGAACGTCATGTACCGTTGAAGCGTCTCATTGTACCGTTGTACTTTCTCACTCTCGCTTAATCCCGGTCTCTGTAAGTTCTGTTGCATCTCTCCATCGAGGGTGTTTATGGTCTTCACCGTAGGTGGGACAGGATAGGGCGATTGGAGGTTTTGAAGGAACCGTGGTTCGGCGAGGACCATTTTTTTCGTGTGGTTCATTGTCGGCCGAAGAGTCCACCCAATACTGGACCCAACACGGAAGCGGCCAACGGTGCTAAGATGGCCCCGAGAAAGCCGCCTTCTGTAACACCTTTTTCTTTTGTGTTTGAGGGACCCGCTTGTGGACTAGGGTTCGGAGACCTGTCTTATGCTTGGCCAACTTGGTCTTCTGAGCCGGAGTCAGTGGTACGTTGCCTTTTAACAGGTTGTACCCGATCTCGCACAGACAGCGTACAAGGTCAGGGTCCGCACCGCGTACAATGGTTCGGACCAACTCGGGTGAGGCCGTCTTCAATACACGGAACGTCGGAGCGTGCTTCCGTAATCGCGCAGACATCATGTACAACTAATGCTAGAACCCACAACTCTGCTCTT
Organism: Hanleya hanleyi; assembly: GCA_036873755.1. Taxonomy (NCBI): domain Eukaryota; kingdom Metazoa; phylum Mollusca; class Polyplacophora; order Lepidopleurida; family Hanleyidae; genus Hanleya; species Hanleya hanleyi. The sequence goes on along the minus strand of JAVTVY010041920.1, from coordinate 166,789 downwards.
TTTATCTACTTCAGAGAACAGAGACAAAGTCAACCATGCTGTGGTATTCATTCTTTTTATTATCCCCATCATCAAACACACACCCCAGCTGGGGGCGCCACTGTGGGTGTGTTTACATTATTTTTGCATGTACACGTGGTGGGTCTCTCCGGGAAAGATGCCGGTCCGTAGTCGAAGGTGGTCGGGGGTGGCTGGCTTGAGGTCGAAGAGCATATACCCGTGCTGAGGGGTTGTGGCATCTTTAAAGGCTTCCAACGCAAACGGTGTGCGGCCGGGATACATCTGTCTCGCCAGGTGCAGCAGTTGAGTGGTATCTCTCGGGTTTTTGAAGACCACCAGGTAGTGGGCATTTAAGCTGATGTTCCGATATTCTTTGTTTTTACTGAACAGATTCTGCACAATGTAGATGATGCTGAGCCGTCGATGATGGCTGCCTTTGGTAAAGAGTTGGGTGACCCGCGCATCCGTCTCCGCCATGAGATCATCCAGAACCACCAAGGTATCGGGTTCCAAATCGGCCAGGTTGGGTAGGCCTTCCACGAACGTGATGTGGGCCATTGCTGCATACGCTGCCTGCCATTCTCCGTAACACCACACGACTCGGTCAATGGGTGGGGTGATCATGCTGTCGGCGTGTTGAAGGAGCTTCCTGACGAAGTGCGTTTTGCCGGAGCCCGTCGGCCCTGCGATGACGCAAGTGAAGGGATGCTGCCACCGAGGGTCCATGGTTCGAGCTGTATGCGCTGTCGTGGTAACCCGCTCTTCTAAATTTGGTACGAGTGAACTGGAGTGGTGGTGGTGGGTACAACGTCGGTCGTCGTTGTCTGTTCACTGCGAGTGATGATGGTGGTGGGTACAACGTCGGTCGTCGTTGTCTTCAGTGTGAGGGATGAAATCCGGTGGGTTTTCAGACGTAGTGGGTGTACTTGGTGTAGGTGTGGAGCTTGGTGTGGAGCTTGGTGTGGAGCTCGATGGGGCTTGTACACGGGGTGTGGTGGTGACTGGGCTCGATACGGAGTTGACTGGTGCTATCTGTAGACCGGTTTCACTGATGGCTGGTGTTCTCAGTTGGTTAAGTAACGTGCTGACATAGGCTACGTCGTAAAACACACCTCCGTACAACACACTCAGCAGGGTTAGCAGTATCACCACAAAGCCCACTTGCGCTTTGCGCGTTTTGGGAGACGCTGTGTTCAGAGGCAGCTGCTGTTTGTCCATAGCACTGTTGTCGGACGTGGAATGAAGGATGACGGCAGTGGTGTCTGGCTTTATAGTCGTTTCACCTGGTTGGCAGCGACCCAGGAATTGAAGGAACTGGGCCAGCCTTGCCATTTGGCGAAATGAAACAGTTTGACACGTTGACGTTCCGTTTTCAAAATCTGCTCCACCGTGTAGTAGTCTTGCTGTGTTTTGACGACAGGCTGTAATTCCGTCTGGTAAAACGTCCCTAGCAACGGTTCCCCTTGAAGATCTTCCAGTTCATAGACTCGCTGCTGTCGGGGTAGCCGCCGTTTAATCAGGAAGTGCTCATCGCTCCAGTTGGGCAAGTAACTTTTCTCAAATTGACCTTTGACTTTACTGATCCGTACAGGGTCCCCGACCTTATACACCGCCTTCGTCGTTCGCTGCGATTGCCTGGGGTACAAGACACGCCGGACTTCATTGCGTTGGGTCACGGTAATGGGGGCTCTCTCTATACTCCGGTGATAGGCTCGATTGTAACCACTCACAAGTTTCGGGAGAACATCGACGTACCGCCTCGTATTCTTATAGGTGAAATATTTATACATGCGGCCTTTGAATGTCCTATTGAACCTTTCCACCACGGAAGCCTTGGTCTCGTTGTACGTATGGAAGAAAAATATCTTCTGGGCTTTCAGAAACTGTTGGAACGGTCTGTTGAGGAATTCCGTGCCTTTGTCGGTTTGCAAATACAAAGGTTTGCGCCCGGTCTTGAAGATGTCTTTGAACGCCGCTATCAGATTCGCCCCCGTTTTCGTCCGGATGGGTACCACCCACGCATACTTCGATAGGATATCGATGCACGTCAAGATATACCGATTCCCATCGTTGCGTTTGGCAAAGGCGCTCATATCGACCAAATCCGCTTGCCAATGGGCATCTATTCCTCCCACGATGACCCGGTTCCGTAGAAAATGGCGACGGACAGATCGATGTAAGGTATAGGTGTCTTGTTTTCTTAACCAATCTCGGATTTGGGCACGTTGTATCCCCTGGGGTTTGGCCGCTCGATAGAGAGCCGACATTGCACTATAGGCCGCCGGACTGTCGGGACTGTAGTATAAGTTATCCAACACCTTCTCGCAGCGCTTCATGGTGACAAATGATGATGGACCCTGGCTCTATCGCTTATTTATAACGGGTATATATTGGGCCGGAGTTTCTTTCTGATTTTCTTCGTTGGCTTCCACAGTGTCCATGGTAAATGACCAGTCCAACTCGTCTGATGACCGCTTGATAAGCACCTGATCCACATCTACCACGGCATCTTCCAATGCAGACCATAGATCATGGTGAAGGGTAAAATGCACTGTACCCCCATCTAGCCGAGCCAATTGAGCAAAGAAAGGGCCGCGTCGGATGTACACATCGTGACACAAGTGGATGAGGTCGCCGTCCAGCTCACCAGACAACACCCGTTGGAATTTGGTCCAGTCCTCCCGGGACAGACGAATGTGGACCGGGCACGGTTGTGTAGGGTCCGCATCACAGATGTCTCCCACCTCCTCCATGATATCAACCTTATCTGCATAAACGTGCAGGAAAACCTCGGGGGTCAAGATGAGATACGCCAGTATTATATGCTCCGTCATGGTCAGTACGTGAATGGTACCAGATTTGACTGTCTCTCGTATTTATAGGGAGAACCCCGTGAGATCAAAGGATCGGTTGGTCAAAGTCTAGATGGGTAATCAATGGCATCGTCGTCTGGTTCATTGCTAGACATTTGTTCATTGGGTTCTGCCGCCGCTTCTTTCAGGGCACGAGCCCACTCCAACTCGTCTGATGACCGCTCGTCCGGTGTAAACAGCTGGTCCACGATAGGCACCACTTTCTCGAAGGCTGTCCACAGATCGGGGTCTAGGGTGAAGCCTCGCGTAGGGTCTTGGTAACGGCCCAGGCGTGGGAAGAAGGGTCCTCGGTATACGTAGATGGCATTGTCTATGTGGATGAGGTGTCCGTCGAGCTCACCGCTCAACACCCGTTTAAATTTGGTCCAGCCGTCACGGTGTAGCGTAACCGTATTCGATACGGTCTCAGCGCGCGACCAGCAAACATCTCCACGATCTTCCACGAGGGTGACTATATCTTCATAGACGTGTAACCCCACCCGGGGTGTAAGGGGAAGGATGGCTCGTAGAACTGGTGACATGGTTGACCCAATGACGATCGTTGAATGACACACACTCTGTCTGACCCTCGTATTTATGGTGAGGTCTCACTGTCAATGCCACAGCGCCAGGGTCAATAGGGCACAGACTATTGTGAGGCCAACCAGCCGTCGCTGGTTCCGGCGTGAGCGCTCGTGATCCATAGCCCGAGCATCAAGGATGGCTGTCATAGTCCAGTAGTGGTGAGTGATGGCACACCTCTCCATCGTGTGCACTCTGTCGAGGACCGCTTCTGTGAACTCTTTCAGGATCTCGCGTCGCCCCTCGTTGTCGGCGCCATCTGAAAACATGGACCGAACCACTGCTCGGTAACCTGTGAGTGAATTAACCCCGGTCGCATGCTGTAAAATGCGAGTCGCATAGGGATGGATGTCCGCCATGGCTCTGTAACCGTAGAAATGAAAGTGTGGGATCCAGAGGGACGTGTTGTATAGACCATGTCACACATGCGCGCCTAGACGTAGCTCTACGGGTGTAGTCCGTGATACGTACTATTCTGATTGGTTATGTGGCTCCTATAGAGATAGTACCTTATCGACAATGGGGACTACTTGTTCCAAAGCCGTCCATAGATCCGGGTCCAGGGTAAAACCACCGTCGTTCAGACAGAGGAGTCGAGCGAAAAAGGGACCGCAGAAAATGTAGACGTCGTCACACAGGTGAATGCTATCACCGTGCAGGTCACCCAACAACACCCGTTTCAAGGTAGTCCATCCTTCCGGTGACAAAGAGACGTGCGCTTTGGGTTCAGACGTACACCAACACCTAAGTCCGCTATCGATGAGGTCCACTCGTTTGGGGTACAACAATAGGGTGCATCCAGGTGTAAGCCTCCGGGTAGCCACAGTCCCTTCTTTCACCTCGGGGTGTAGTAAGTCATCCGCCTCGGGGAGTACATCTTTCAGTGCCATCCATAAGGGTGGACAGAGTGTGATATAGGTACCTCCACTCTGTTCCAACCGGGGAAAAAGGGAATCCTCTCCAGCAGTGCGTATGTGCACACCGACTTCCACGTGCATGAAATCCCTTTCGGGGTCTTTTCCCTGTAACAATCGTGTCAATAGAGTCCAGCCTGATAGCGATAACAAAATCTTCACCTTCTGCGGTGCGTCTTGGACCAGCTCCAGGTGATCGTCATTGACGATGAGGTAGACGTCGGACGTCAGTTGGAATAACGCAAGCTCTGTTCCGCTCGCTGCCATGGTGGGGAATGAAAAGCGAACGGTTAGAGATGTGGCTTTATAGTGTACCTGTTGGGTAGGGTTTTATACACCGTGTGAGTCATGGGCACTTGTTATACTCGCTTGCGCCATAAGGTCAATAAGGTTAGAAATGCGCTTTTTCTACTACGCCCTGTGACGGCCCTTCGTGAAAGTCCGTGATTGTTCGGAAGTGTAATGTTATTTTGTATAGGATTGCATTTAACATGAGATTTCACTAGTCAAAGCTTAAGCACAAAATGAGGATAAATAGGCCAATGAATGCAGCAATGCCCTAAATATTCCCACTTTTATACACCTACATAGAAGTACCCGGATGTAGGCGCGGACGTAGGCGAAAGCATTCTAGTACCCGGATGTAGGCGCAGCCGTGAGCGAAATTCTAGTACCCGTCCATTGGTTCTTTTATCGATCGCTCATTGGCTCTTTTTCTCGCCCGCTGATTGGCCCAAATGGACCTGCCCATCCTTCCCAGGTTAATTTACAATCCCCTTTTTTGGGTTCAAGCTCTGTATATCGATGCCGCAACATTGTTGCCGAACCTTGCCGAAAGGGAGACCTTTGACCTTTAGACCTGGATGTGACCTTTGACCTTTTGACCCGACATTCATCCGCGCACTGCCGGTGATGCCGCGCACTTCCGGAGAACCCGCGCGCGCGAGGGAGACCTTTGACCTTTTGACCTGGATGTGACCTTTGACCTTTTGACCCGACATTCATCCGCGCACTGCCGGTGATGCCGCGCACTTCCGGAGAACCCGCGTGCGCGCTGCGGCCGGGGCGGGCCGGCCCGGGCCGGGAAAAACCCCCCAGACGGGTCAGTACATGCATTCCTATCATGTTCCCAGGTCACACCCCATTCACACAGACCCTCATGCATACCCGGATGCAGGCGCAGACGTCAGCGAAATTCTGGCGGGAAAACCCCCCACAGACAGGTTGGTACATGTCCTATCATGTTGCCAGGTTACGCCCCATTCACCCAAACCGGAAGTGACGTCATACCCCTAATTTTACATGCACCCATCCAGGACTGGATGCCCCTTCACTAATGCTTCACTTTGATACCTCACTCGACTCCATCGGACCATTCGTGGCCCACCTAGACCGCAAAAACATCTATTTCCACATCCGTTTCCAACAATTCCCTGTCTGCGCATGCGCAGAATGTGGACAACGGCCGAGACACTACTCCAGGCGGTTGCTCCCTCACATAGGCTTCACATGGATACCGCACTCGACTCCATCGACCCAAAAGTAGCTCGCCTAGGCCCCAGAACGTCTATTTCCTTACACTTTCTCTACTACGCATGCGCAGAATGACGTCAGTTCCACGTCACACCCAGCCCGTTGGAGACTCCCTCACGTATGCTTTACATTGATACCTCACTCGATCCAATCGGCCCACTAGTGGCCCACCTAAACCCCAACACGTCTATTTCTATACTACGGCCAGACTGCGCATGCGCAGACTATTGACAACGAACGACACACTAGCCCAGGCGGATGCTCCCTCATGACAGCTTCAAAATAAGACCTCATACGACACCATAGGATCATTAGGGGCTCACCTAAACCCTAACACGTCTATGTCCACACCCTTTTCCCAGAATTCCCTGTCTGCGCATGCGCAGAATGTGGACAACGGCCGAGACCCTAGCCCAATCGGATGCCCCCTCACATAGGCTTCACATGGATACCTCACTCAACTCCATCGGCTCATTAATGGCTCACCTAGATCCCAAAACGTCTATTTTCATACCCTTTGTCTATTGCGCATGCGCAGAATGACGATATTCCGACCCCACATCCACCCAGTGGGATGCCCCCTCACATAGGCTTCACATGGATACCTCATACGACTCCATCGACCCACTAGTGGCTCACCTAGATCCCAAAACGTCTATTTTCATACCCTTGGTCTACCGCGCATGCGCAGAATGACCATCAACTACTTTTGACCTCCACGTGACCTTGAGCTGGTGGCGCCCCCTGGCGCCCCAGAGGTGAAAGGCGATGGGGCGTGCCCTATACCTTTAACCTGGAAAAAAGGGGACCAAGAGTTACCTCCCTGGAAAAGGAGATTCGAAATGCGGGCTACCTACTACTTACATCAGTAGAATACTAGATCGCGATGATTGGGGCATTACCCGGGAAATGTTTCTGTATTTTGAAAGTAAATGGGGCCCACGTGGGGTGGGGTGGTTTGTGTCGGATCATAATGCTAAAGTGCCAAAATTCTACAGTAGATTTTGGTCTCCAAACACCGTGAGTGCTGACGCTTTCACACAGGACTGGTCAAATGTTAATGGATGGTTCGTACCGCCTATATGTCTTGTAGCTTGAGTATTGGAGTATATGGAAAGGTGTTCTGCTATCGGTACACTGGTCGTGCCAGAGTGGTAGTCGGCTAATTTTTGGCCAATATTGTGCCCCAGCAGGGGTCAGTTCAGGCACGAGACCGTTCGGGCTGATCTGCTGCCACAATATGCTAAGTGTTTTACCCGCAGTAAAAGGGAGAAACCTAGTTTGGTGAGACTGGCCTGCCACTAAAAGTATTAACACTGAAGATTGATTTTAGATCACAGGAATCTTTGATATGACACATTATCATTGTCATGTCATGACATTGTATTTTTGGTCAAATGCTCTTGTGTTTTTGTTATAAGGTGATACTACAGGTATGACAATATAGTCACAAGATCAGATGAATGATACGCTTACACAATATATTATATGCACGATAACATGTCATCGTGTTAACCATGAGAATATTGGCGTACTGTTTATCCATTGATGCAGTTATTAGAAGCTGCTATTAACCGTACCGCGTGTTAGGCTGCAGAGCTACAAGAATACTGGCTGCAGAGCCATGAGAATACTGGTTCTAACACCTGTTAAGCTGCAGAGCTGCGAATACTGGTTCTAACGTTCTGTTGGGTTGCAGAGCCATGAGAATACTGGCTGCAGAGCCATGAGAATACTGATTCTAATATCTGTTAAGCTGCAGAGCTGAGAATACTGGTTCTAACCTTTTATGTAAGGCTGCGGAGCCATGATAATACTGGCTGCAGAGCCATGAGAATACTGATTCTAATATCTGTTAAGCTGCAGAGCTGAGAATACTGGTTCTAACGTTTTATGTAAAGCTGCAGAGCCATGATAATACTTGCTGAAGAGCCATGAGAATACTGATTCTAATATCTAAGCTGCAGAGCTGAGAATACTGGTTCTAACGTTTTATGTAAGGCTGCAGAGCCATGATAATACTGGCTGCAGAGCCATGAGAATACTGGCTTCAGAGCCACACTTCAGAGCAGTGTCCACTGTGTTGTCCCATCCAACAAAGTGTTTGTTCTATTTACTACTAGGAACAAACGTAGCGTTGTCTAGAGAACTCTCCCTCTCTCCTCATTTTGTGTGTTCATATTATCTTTCAAGGAATGCGAATCTACTTTGATGTCTATACACCAATTCATTGGTCGGTCATGTTTATAAGAGAATGTGAGAACCTTATAGGAGAAACAGAAGAAAAACGGCAAAATATAGAAATCTTATTTGTGTATTTATGAAGTGAAAGCAGGCAATAGGGATTCGGTTTCTTATCAGAGTGCATGTGGGAATTGCACATGTATACATATACGCCATTGCAAATTCAGATTCAGATTTTGCATAATAACCGAACAATCAAATCAATACAGAACAGATAAAGTGATATATACATACATACGCTGCATGATAAAAACATTATGGCGGGTTCTTGTCCAAATCTGGTATCGTCTGAATTTATATCATTATTTGTTTCCATAATTATGACTTAGATTCTATGTAACCTAATAGTAGCTTCTTTCCTTCCTTTATCCGATGTTGTGAAAGTTGAGCCAGCAGGTGAATCTGGCATATTTCGAGTTTCTGCATGGTCATCAGGGCCACATTCTGTCATGTTGTTAATCAGGTGGTTAGGCTGAAAGTTCATTTTTCGAAAGTTAATGATCTTCTATAAAATCATTGTATACCACACTGATCATTTGAAAATTTGCGTTTGACGATTATGCCATGTTCAACAGTGTATATAAAAAAGTGCATAAGAAATATCGGACAAAAGTTTTGAATTTGAAAAAAAAACTGATTTTTATTTTTGACGCCATTATGACATCATAGCAAGACACAAAACGTAAATCATCACGTATACGCAATGTGTTTGCAAGAGAAAAAAGAGGCTATTCAGGGGAATACAACGATACCTAAATATCTTCAGAAGAAAAATTACAAAAATGTTTTTAAAAATACCTTAAGTTTGTTATCATAACGTTAGTATGACGTCACTATGATGTCGCCACCAAATTTAAAAGTGAAAGAAAAAAATGGCACGCAATATTTTCGCATTGTACACATGATGGGTACAAAATGATACCAAAAAATCAATTTCGGCACGCAAATCGCACGGAATGACATAGCCAACCGCACTAATAGGTCTACTCTCGACTAATCGAGTGAGCATGTTTCATAAACAATTCATTTCTCAGCTTGGACGTGTAATGGTGAGTTAATAACAATCAGTCGGCTGAGAGTAGAATTGACCGGAGAAAATTCAACTTAATGTCCTGCACCGGCTCTTTCCACGTATAGGAGAGGTTGTACTAAATACATGTTTATAATCCAGTTGACCAGTCTTACGTTTTCACTTCACTATAGTTCAAACCTGGATGAATGACAAACCTTCATAACCATATACTTACCCAATTTGGAGAGGATAGTCTGAAAGCAGTAAGAGACTATGAGAGAACGTCAAGGAAGATAGCGCATTACAGAAATAATTTACGTTTCAATCTGCGGTGCCTGCACAACGACATTATACCGCGCAGTCTACAGCTAAAAGACGTGTGTGAAGGGCTTCAAGGCTTCCAATACCATCATCAAGGCACAGAAACAGCTACTCAATGAACATATAAGACAAACCAATTATACAGTTCAATCTTTAATATCCAAGCAGGAAGAAATCTTCAGAACCATTTCAACAAAACTTCCAAATGAGGAAATCAGCCGAATATAGGAATTCACACAGGTAGCCCAGCTCAGTCAACACGGCAAGTCCAAACAACGACAGACCAAGAAATTCGACGCTCTCAAGCGCATGCAGCAGTCAAAAGCAGACAGAGACAATAACTGGAGAAATCGAAACATAGATGACTCATGGATTACAAACATTTCAAGCAGGTCACTCTCTGCTGCGGAAAAATCTGTTTTGTGTAAAGGACTTAAATTCGCTGTAGCCCCTACCAGGATTCCCATACCTGAATAAGTTACGGTTACAGAATCTATCATAAAGAAGAACCAAGATATCCATACCTGAGGCAGAGGAACTTCGAGCAAAAATAAGTGCTACCATTCTCAACTGTTAAGACACCTAATCCGAATTTATCGATAGAAGACAGAAAGCACTAAAATCCCTACAACAGGATGAAACCTTAACGATACTACCTGCTGACAAAGATGGTTGCACTGTCGTGATGAAGAAATACACTTACGATCAGAAAGTGTCGAAACTTCTAACAGATAAAAAGACTTATGAACCACTAGAACGTGATCCAACCAGTGGTTTTAAACGACAAATCATTGACAATCTAAAATCTTGGAGAAAAACAAGGTTATCGACTTTCAATTGAAATCCAAACTATAATCGTCATCTGAACGCATTCCAGCATTATATTGTTTACCCAAAATACATAAGGCAAACATACCAGTTAGACAAATTCTTAGCTCAATCGAATCGGTGACATATAATATCGCCAAATATCTTGCTGACGTTATTGAACCATTATAGTTGGGAAATCCGAACATCATATTAAGAGCTCTAAGGATTTTGTGTCCAATGTATCTGATATTGTAATCGGTTGTGATGAAACAGTAGTGTCATTTGACGTTGTCAACCTGCATGTTCACCAGCATTCCACCAGCAGACGCCCTAAAGACAGTCAGGCCACGATTAGAGACCGATACCACATTGAGCCAACGTACGAATCTGTCTGTCCGGCATATTTGTGACTTACTAAAATTATGTCTTAGTATGACATACTTCTCACACAACAACAACTTATATCAACAGATACAAGGATGTGCTATGGGTTCACCGATATCACCAATCCTGGCAAACCTATAGAAAAGTTTGAGAACTAAGCACTGACTACTTACAGTGGGGTTTCACCATCTCACTGGTACCGCTGTGTGGATGATACGTGGGTTAAAATCCAACGTAGTGTAGTGACCCCGTTCTTTGAGGTTATCAACAACATTGATATCAACATCCAATTCACGATGGAAGAAAGCAAAGCAAACCAGCTACCATTCCTTGACAGTCTGACATATCAAAGGTAATGGAACCATAAATAACAATATACCGCAAACCGACACAAACGGACCAATATCTGGACTTTGAATCGCATCATCCACTGCGTACACAAATTGGGAGTTGTCCGCACTTTGTTCAACAGAGCAGACACAATCGTCACAGATGAAGAACACCGACATGAGGAAAAACAGTACTTGAACCAGACTCTAGAGAGACGAGGGTACCAGCGATGGACCTTCCACAAAGCCCTTAACCGTACTGGTGGCGACCGACAGACATCCACACAACAAAAAACCACCGTTGCTATAGGAGGAGACTGGCTACCACCAAGACAAGCAGACGTGTTTTCGTGGAGCTGCTGACAGCTGTGTTGGGATATAGCCTTGGAACTGAGTGGGAAGTTTAGTGCTAGTAGGATGGTGTAGTAAAGAATGTCAGTATCTTAGCAGTTTTAAAAGAGTGTCAAAAGGAAAGGAAGAAAGTTTGATCAAAAAAGAAACAAAACAAAAAAACGACAAACAGTGGTGACGAAATTCATCCAAGAAAACGGGAGCATTATAGCTGGCTGGACTCTTTTGAAAAGTTATTAAGGCTAGGGTAGGCCATTGGAGAAAGGATAAATTATAGTATATTGGAGTTATATTTGGAAGTCAGGAGATATTTAATAATGTGGAAAAAGTGACTGTTTGAAGGCAGAAGGGATGATCATACAAATACATGTATGTGAACATTGGACGGCACATACCAGATTGGATGTTACCATCGCCATGGAATCTTGGTTTACTCTTCTTGGCATGTTAACGGAATATTGAAGTCAAAATACTAACAAAGTTAGCATGCATGTGTCTTGATATAAAAAGGAAAAATCCAGGTATATAGATGCATGTACCATATAATCCTTTCCATATACATAGGAATAGTGGACCATTGCAAGTTTAACTCCTATATAAGATATCCGGGTGATTAAGTTAGGCGGTGTTGAGATAATGGAGGATAGGTCGTACATAGTACCATATATTAAATATTAGGTAAGGAGGTGGGAATATCAGTGGTACATGCAATAGCCTAATAGAAGTCATTAGGATTTAAAAAGTTGTAATTTGGTAGAAAGTTAATAGTAGATAGGAACGTCTTCGAGCAGGCATATCTTGGGCGTTGCAGCTGGGTTAATAGACAAATTGACAATCTCATTTCTTGGGTAGGATGCAGATTTGTGTAAGGGCTTTTCTGTCTTTGTTCTGTATTGTTATCATTATCTCACTGGTGTGTAGCAGGCATTGTATGCAGGGCAGGCACATGTGGGATGCATTAGCGAAGTTTAGGAAGTCATAAAAGTTTGTAGGCGCCTACTGGTCAGTTCATGGCCATCAGTTTGAGTTGGTGGAAGGCAATTACAATTTTGGGCTGGACAGCAGAGTGTACACAAAACCTGACCTTAGTGAATAAATCTCTTTTCAAGAGAAGGGAGAATTTGATGGCGCCATTCAGTCACAGTTGTTGCTAATTAAATACCAGACCTTTGCACTGAGAGACCGGAGGGAAGGGGACATTATAGAACAGATTAATCAGGCCCCAATATCTTAGGCTTCTGGTAATACACCCATTTATCCATACAAATAATGACATTGTGATCGAGGTTTACTTTCATGTGGCAGAATTCAGCGAAAATATGTACGCTTATTCAGTTTGCTAAGTTTTGTACATACGTCGGTTGTGCTTTATTGAGAGGAAATACAGGTCATGTGATCATTGTAGTACAAAACGTAATGATTTGGTAGAAGGGGAAGAATATGATAAGATAGAGGTAGAACATTCAAAATATTTGGGGTTGAAATTGAGAGCAAAGGGCCAAATATTTGCTATTCAGAAGACAGATATGGTTAGGAAGGCTAAGACAATGCTGGGGTTGTTTAAAGCAATAAGTAGCGCATCAGGCAACCGTAGTATATGGCAAGCCGTTTCAGTATTTAATCGGTTATTCCACATATGTTGAAAACTTTTGCACATATGTACAAAAGAATTCCACATATGTGTAAAAAACAGTTTTTAGACATATGTGCAAAAGTTTTACACATATGTTGAAAAGTTTTACACATATGTTGAAAAGTTTTACACATATGTTGAAAAGTTTTACACATATGTGGAAAAGTTTTACACATATGTAAAATAAATTAACTATTTCACATATGTTGAAAAGTTTTATACATATGTGCAAAACTTTTATACATATGTCAAATAAAGTGTTTTTCCACATATGTGCAAAAGTTTTGTACATATGTTAAATAAATTCCAGGAGAGTTAATGGAAAGGAAATGGACTGCTCCCTGTGGTATAATCTCTCGTGAATGTTTGTTATCTAACGACCATTTCAAAATGGCGCTGTCCCTTCGGGGTTTATTTTTCGTCTCTCCGACTATGCGAGACATGTGAAACTATAGTACTATATTATTTTAGATTCAAGGTCAATACATGACTATCTTCCTTAAACGCACCTCTACTCCTGTAGCTAACGCAGATCGTACAAACTGCGGTATAGCACAGGGGCTGGTTGTTGGTCAGTTATTAATTATGATATTATATTCTGATATACTCTCATCCTACTCCATAAATATGAGTACGAGGTACCGGTATATATGAAAATTAAGATCCTAAATTATTACCAACAACAAGCCTCTGTGTGCGGTAGCTAAATGTGGTACAGAGTACGGTGGGTCCATGCAAACTTCAAACGAACGAGGATAGCGGGGCTGGGGTAGGAACAAAGCCTGAATTAACAAGACATTTGACAGGTAGTGTAGGAGTAATCAGCTGGGTCACAGATAAATAAACACACGAACTCAAGTCTCTTACAGCTATTTCAAGGTCAACCTTACTGAATGTGTTATCATTGTGGAAAGATTGTTCCTTTGTTTGCAGGAGGAAAAGGCGCCAAAATGATACCAGGGAGCAGTCGATGCCTACGGCAGAGGTCGCAACTTTTAGACATATGTGTAAAAGTTTTGCACATATGTGAAATAAAATAACTATTTCACTTATGTTGAAAAGTTTTATACATATGTGTAAAAGTTTTAGACATATGTGCAAAAACCTTTTTTTCAACATATGTCGAAAACTTTTAGACATATGTGTAAAAGTTTTAGACATATGTGTAAAAGTTTTACACATATGTTGAAAAGTTTTACACATATGTTAAATAAATTAACTATTCCACATATGTTGAAAACTTTTGCACATATGTCAAAAAGTGTTTAACATATGTATAAAACTTTTACACATATGTGGAATAAATTCGCACTTTTAGACATATGTAGAAAAGTTTTATACATATGTTAAAAACTTTTTGACATATGTGCAAAAGTTTTCAACATATGTGGAATAACCGATTAAATACTGAAACGGCTTGCCATAGTAGTATGTGTGCTAGGATACTCTGGAAAAGAGTAGCTGTACCAACAATATTATTTCGGGTGGAAGTGGTGGAGCTTGATAGCAAGATACTTGTGGCCTTAGACCTGATCCAGCTTCAAGCTGGAAGGTGGATACTAGAGACAGCGTTATATGTTAATAAAGACTTTCCGAAACGAGAAAATTATGTAGACTGGTTGGGGGACTTTTCTTGCTTGGCTAGGGCTGGGGCATTACTTACTCGTAGTAGATTGGAAAGGGATGGGGAAGAGAAGAAATGTAGGGCGTGTGGTGTAGGGGAGGACAGTAAACACCTACTGTTATACTGCGACCGTTTCAAGGAACAAAGGGAAAAGTTGCGTAGCGGGGTGTCTCGGCCGAGCAATGGATCACCGTGGAGAGATATGTGTTGGGATGGGGGCAACAAATCCTTGGTTGATCTTTTGGGATTTGGTAGTCTTTATCACCAATAGCACTAGGGTGTTTAATACTAGAGAATGATCATAAATAAATAATAAATTATTAAATAAATAAATAAATGAAAGAATAATAATGACACAACAATCATTAGTACTTGTACATGTATAGTATTGAGGAAGAGATTGAGGAGTGTGTATATACAAGACGGTGGTGTAGACTGTCCACGGTATGGGCAAGGGGGTGAATAACGGGCGTACAAGAGAGAGCCGTATCAGGAGGTCGTGGATGGGAATAAGACGGGCATACATGCATCCAAGGGATCTAAGGATAATTCGGGGAGGACGGCCGCGAATATTAGGAATGGGAACTGCGATAGGAGTTCTATAGGTTAACGGAACAATGAACGAAATCTTATACGATCAGGTCGTGGGATGCTATATAGAGAGGGGATCAGCTGGTGTCTACGTGACACTAGCCGGAAGGGAACCTGTTAAGATTGGGTGGGGGAAAGGGTTGCACGGTGTGCTCTGCACGACCAGTGCCCATTGTATCACGATGGAGTGCCCGAACTCAACCAACCAACCAACCATACCCTACGTTAGCGGTCTCTCTGAGAAACTCAAAAGAGTTTTCAACGGTGTTGGGGTAAAAACCTATTTCAAACCACAAGGAACTCTCCGGGGACATCTAGTACATCCCAAAGACAAGCCTGCAAAGGACAAACAATGTCACCTTGTTTATGGAATAAAATGCACAGACCTCGATTGCGCGGACCGCTATATCGGTGAAACACAACAGCCTCCCCACAAAAAATGGGCCAACATCGTCGATCAAATTCAAGCGGGAATGATTCTGCCGTTCTCACCCACTTATACCAGACCGGACACACCAACGATGATGTGGTCATATTAGATCGTGACACACAGATGATTTGAGCGGGCTGTCAAGGAAGCAATCTGGACTGAAATTGAACAACCGTCTCTGAATGGAAATGGTGGGCTTCGCTTCAATCTATCAAAAACCTGGTGCGGAGTCCTACGACGACAACCAAAACGTCTTAGTTAAATCTTAATCTCAAGTACGTATGTGTAAATACTGACAGCCGAATTATTGAATACGCTCAATAATTCATTCGGACATTGACTTTTGTATTATTGTAATAGCGGTTGTTTACATAAAAAATCAATCTCCATATTAATTCATATTAATTCATCACTATTAATGTACATAACCAATTACGTTCAAGTTACAAGACATTGAAAACATTGCTCTGATAGTATTCTGAAAGCGATCAGCTAAATCCTATCATCTTTCAACAAAAACTAAAATAATCTTGCAATAAATAATATTAAATAGACTTTGGCCTTGATGTTCAGTCAAAGCTGAATTATTGTTTTAATCAGTTATACCTCTAGAACGATATAAAACTTACTTTGGAAAAAGATTTAAGTTAGCGTATTTATTTCACGTTCAAGTCCTACTTTGGAGATGTTCTCGCGGTAAAGTTAAAACCGGCAGATGCAATATCTGACAGTTGAGTGTATTTCTTTAGTTGTCTACGTTTAATTACTGTCGGGCGGCAGGCTGCAGAAATGGACACAATAAAGGTTCCATTAACGGGCCATTCGTGGATTAACTAAAATTCGCAGGTAGGCGATAGCCTTGTTCTCAAAATATACCTGTGCATCTGAGAGACAGGAACCAACGGGAGAGCTTGGAAGATTAGGCTCTTTCCGCTGCTAGTTTCTTGTTTGTACGAAGACGTCCCTGCCGTATGAAACGCCCTCGATCGCATTTGTCTTATGTTCTTTCAATTTGTCAACGAGAAATGCCAACTTCATCCCAGTTCAATCACTCTTCGATAGGTTTTGCCTGGCCACTGCCATGCTTGGCCTGGCTAGTGTCAACAGGATGTGACCTATATTTGTAGGCTTTGAGTAAGCAACTAACAAGCCCAGAGTGTCGGTCTTGATACGATGGCCCGCGAGGATGATCATCGACCCATTACGGAGACTAAACTTCTCAGCTCGATATGGTTGTGACATTTGCATGTAACAGAAGATGAACGAGAAACATGCCGTATTTGAAGTAAAGATTTGCTGCTCCATCGGATTCACTGACAGAGCATCCTGTCTATTGAATCTCGACGAAAAATATATTTTGTATATACTTTGAATATAAATTAATATAATTTCACGCCTGTGCCAATATTATTATAACAGAATAGGAACAATAGAAGTTGGCGAAACGAGACTCATCGAATTGATATAGGTACATTGCAAATAGAAGGAAATAGAAATGGGTATAAATTAACCTCTGACCTAATAACTCGTATCTTGATCTTACCCCGTAGACGATAACGTTTGTTAACATTAACACTTCATGGATACTGAACCTTCGCTGCCTGGCGTTGGAATACAGCAGACATATTGTTGAGGACGTCCGGGTCCTGGAATGTTGTATTCGTATGTTGTCAAATAGGAGTCTGGACACTGCGACGAAATACATATCATTTCTGGAATTTACTGTGTTTGCATTTGTTTTGAAGTTTCGATTGCGTCTCAATATTGAACTGGTGAGAAGACACCCGCATTGATGTCAATGCTCAGTTTCAAAGGGGGTGTTCGGTTTACCCGAGAATTTGTCCCTTATGTGTTGCGTTTACGAATCGAAAAACTAATTATCTCGTATTTAGGTGATAAGTTATTTGCTCGATATAGGAAATACTGAATTTTCGTATTCTCAATTTTCACTGAGATGAGAATAATCAAAAAATTATTAGGAGCGTTGGAAAATGCTTATTTGTTGATTTGTGTCCGTTTCGATGGTATTTGTGGAGGGAATTCCCCACATATAGAGAATAGGACACCTTTAACCAAAACGGTCTAGCATTTACAAATTCGGTGAGTCTAGCTCTAGATGATATTGAAAAATGGTTTTGGTTAAAGGTGTCATATTTTCACAATATTAAAAAATGTCCAAGCGCTTAAAAAAGTTCACCACGCTTCGTCTCATGATTCCAGCAGTTGAAGTCGTAGTAGCTATTTGGCCGAGTGGTTAGATACTCTGACTCGAGATTGGAAAAACGCTCAACTTTTGGGTTCGAATCTCCAATTTATATTGGTCTTTTTCTTTCGGTTTTTCATTTTCCTCATCTTTATGTAATATGCAATACACAGTAGTGATGCAAAACAGACACAATGAACCGTAAAAGCAAGTACAAGTTGACAGTATGTGAGTGTAAAGGTAGCTTATATAAATTGTGATGTGTGCTGTTGCGTGGCCGCCTTCATGTATTAGGCCAATAATAGTCCGGCGGCTTAAGGTCAAGATCGTGACAGACTGGAATAAAGCACCATATTTTGCACAGAGGCTCAATTAGGCATACGGAATGATCTCAGAAGGGGTGCCCATTTCTGCAGGCGGTGGAAGGCCCTTAATTTGCATAAATCCAATATGGCCGCCATAATACACACAGTAGCCTCCTGTTGGCGACTATTTGACAGCTTTGAATCACCTTTTTACACGAGATTGGTTTTCCAAGAACCTGACTGATTCAAGAAGAAAATAATAACGATAATTGGAAACTTTATTACCCGTTGAATATCCAATATGGCCGCCAGAGCGTCACCAATAATGGTATTATTGCTATACACATGTATGTGAGTTTGTATACATGCTAATATATATCATATATATTTATAAAGGCTTCATTGAGAGGTTTCTGTACATGTAGCTCTGTTATGATCGACTCGATGAAGCACGCATGAAGGTTATTGGCTATTTTCTCTTCTATAGATATCCAATATGGCCACTAGCGCCCTATCCTCATTGCTGATTATCGATACTAAAACAAATGTTTCGAAGGATGAAACTTCAGGTTATCGTACATGCCACGGTTGTGAACTACATCAATTGTTGCCAATTGGATTCTTCTCAGCTCTTTACATGTAAATTAGCATGTGTAAATCCAGCGGCAAAAGGAGTTATTCTTCCAACATCGGTTGAGATCAGGCTAAAACTGTGCTAAGTAACTACCCTGAGGTAGATTTGCTTGTTTCAAGTTTCACAAACAGTTTCGATATTTGGAACTCGAGAAGATATGCTTTCACTGTGTCGCGTGATCTTTCATCTGCTATGCAAAACCCTGCTATCGTAGAAGCTAAATTAGACAAAGAGTTGTCGAAAGGTCAAGCTGCTGGTCCCTTCTCAACTCCTTTTGACAATAAGGTTTGCACTCCATTAGTCTTAGTCCCCAGAATAGAACCTAATATTTTGGGGGGTTCTTGGTGGCGGAGTTGTCTAAGGCGCATCACTGGTGATAGCAAGCCTCACACCGCCGAACCGGCACGGATTCGAGCCTCGCTGTTGCATGTGTGAAAGTTTGTCAGTTACATGCCGACGGGCCGGAGGTGGTTCTCTTCCCGTATCCCAGCTTTCTCCATCATTAATCTGGATATCACCATATGAGTGAAATAACCTTGCGTGTGACATTAAACCAAATCCCCCCCCCCCTAATACCTTTAAGGTGATAACGATTTATCTTTCCCTGGAAAATCTGCCTTTTCTATTAACGGTGCGATTCAACATGACCTATGATATGTTGAATACGTAGACATTAGATATCACGATTGCACTAGTTCAAAAACCACTAAAGTCTGATGGCAAAAATCTGTTTAGATGATGCCTTCCGCATCATACCTTTCGAGCCAGCGATTCACCCCTTACTGGGGTTTACCGGGGGCGACAAGTATTTTTATGATCGGTGCCTCTCGATGGGATGCTCTACATCCTGTAAGATATTAAAGAGCTCAAGTCATTCTCTGCAATCGGTTATGACTACAAAATTCGGCATATCAGAGGTGATCCACATACTGGACGACTTCATGTTCGTCGGTGCAAATGACGCTAGCCACTGTTCTATATAGCTCTCAACACTTTCACTTGTGTGAGTATTTGGGCATTACAATCAAACATGCTAAGACTTACTACCCATCAACTATTATGGTTATGCATGGGATTCAACTGGACTGCAAAACTATGAAAGCACCATTTCCAGAAAACAAAATTCATAAACTGAAAAGCATACTGAGTGAATTCTCGCGCCGCAAAAAGGTAACTCTTGTGGAACTGCAATCTCTCATTTGCTCGCACAATTTTGCCTGTAAAGTCGTCGTGCACGGCAGAGCATTTCTCCGCTGCCTGATTGACCGTAACAAAAGTTGTATCACTGGCTCACCATCACATTCGTTTGAATGAAGCTAGAGCCTATGTTAATACCTGGCTTGTATTCCTGGAGTCTTTCAACGGAAAAGTAATTTTCTTTCTCCAAATTGGGTATCCTCTGATGTGATCAAACCAGACCAAACTATTTCCGACGCTGCTGGTACCTTGGGTTTGGCGGTTGTTTTTGGATCCTCGTGGATAGACCAAGAATGGCCAGCACATCTTGCCCACTTACATACCACGGTCAAGAAGTGCTTGCCGTGAAATTTTGGGGCCATAAACTGGCAAATCATAACGTTCTCTCTCTTTGTGATAGTATGACCGTGGTTGAAATAATCAATCACCACTCTTTCATTGCTGATGAAATTAATGCGTCAGTTAGTAGTTGCCTGCCTTCGAAATGACATTCTTTTCAGATCAAAACATATTTCGGAACACTCTTATTACCCTATCTCGCATATACTGAAATATAAGAGCATCCACTTCGTGTCATGCTCCAATAAAACCCCAACACAGTGTTTGAGTCGAAGATGACCATGGCTTTATTTGAGAGCAGACAGGTTTGGTACTAAGCAATTTCATACATGGCAAAACACACATGTACTGACCGTCTATACACCACGGTATTTATGACACGTCAGATACTCACATCCTCCTGATGGTGTCAAAAGGGAGGTTAACTTGAAAGGTCACATGTCGGCCAATGGGACACATCCTTAAAAGATCCATATGGTGACATAAGCGATCGGTCAGAATGTGTCCACCAGTAGGCACAAGTCCCAGATGGTGACAAAAGGAGACACACACGACATACATGCCTTCAAACACATTTGCCATATGAAATTAGTTATGCCAAGCAGATAGGATAAAGCCATGGCAGCATACAGTGCGAAAAACGAATATTAGCATGGGTGCTTAACATATATAAATCCTGACTGAATAAGTGAGGAATGCAATGTTAAAGGGTGGGAAAGATAGGGAGGGGATTAAAAGCGGAGACAGAACAGTGCCGTGCACTACGTACTTGCTTCGCCTGAAGCACTTACCATACCTCGTGGTAGCTGAGGTCACGTGTCCGCACCCCGCATTCCGATTGGATGGAACAACCCTATAATAAAAATAATGGTCAAAGGGGAGACAATTCACTTATCCCAGGACGATTCGTCTCCCTTGGACCACACATCTGACTATCATAACAAATTTATGTTAAAGGCTCAAAGGCAACAGGAATTCTATGACTCGAAGTGAAATAATGTTAATTAATGGTTATTCATTAATTATACTTATTCATGACAAACTCTCGCGGTTACAATTTCAGGAAGCGCTGTCTCTAGCCCCTTGGCTCAATCGCTCGTCGCACCCAATACCCTGTCTGTTGCTGAGTCTTTGAAGCAGAGTTCATCTGACGGCGTCTCTTGCAGAATCTTCCTTGAAAGTATCCAAGTAATTCTTTTACGAGCAATGATCTTGGTAGCATTTCATGTATTCTTACGCGTTAGTGAATTGACAGTTCGTTCAAAACAAAACAGCAATAGCAATGTTCTTTAATAAAACGATGTCTCTTTCTCCGATCAATCTGGCCCGTTACAAGACATGCACATTATTATCCGCAACTTCAAACACAACATATCCCATAAACCAGTTCATTTGTTTATACTGATAATATTAGATATTGTCCAGTTCAACCAATACGTGCTTATTTTCGCTGACATATTTCACATCCGAGGACGGGCCCCTGTTCCAATTTGCAGAGGATGCGCCCGTTTGAGCTGCCTATTTCTCAGCTCATGTGAAAAACGGAATCTCTTTAATCGGCATTGATCCTCTTTAATAGACCATAGTTTTCGCATTGGCGCCGCCATTCATCTTCAGCAACAGGAATCCCAAATAACATATTCAAAAATGTGTAGATGGAAGTCTAACGCTATATTAGTATGACACATTTCACTTGGTAGCTATGCATTGTCCAGTCACAGGTTGCATTGTACGGTAGCCCCAAAGAATTTATTGCATAAATAAGGATCTGGTCCAACTTGACCCAGTTTGACAAAGGTCAGTCAGGGCCTACCGTGCCATCTGAGTCAGTTATATATGATTATTTTCTAATATTCACTGTATACCTAACACCAAGAAAACAATATAAAAAAAGAATTCAGAATTTCGGATCGAAAATTCGAAAAAAAATTGATCATTTTTTTGGTGCTGACGTAGCTTTAACGTCATTATGGCGGCCATCTTGGATTATTTTGTATTTCTCGCTAGACCTTTGCCAGCACTATTGGTGTGGAAATTTTCAGACTCTTACCCCAGAGGATGGCGGATATATGATGTTTTGAAAATCGTTGGGATAAAAATTGCCATTTATAGGCCCAAAATGACCCCGGGCGCCTAATGGGCCACATATTGCCTCCTGGGCCTCGAAATCGGGGGCACCCCTTCTGATATTGTTCTCGGTGTCTCTGACGACACGTGTGCCAAACTTGGTGCTTTATTCCACTCTGTCACGATAAAGTGAAAATCTGGCCTTAAGCCACTGGACTATAACGAATACTGTTGATTCATCATTGACATTCTTCAACGTATCGTCGGGTTTTCATAGCAGTCGCCACCCATGTCGCTGATGTGGATGCATACAAACATAACTTAGCGCATTAAGAGGCCCACAGTTTGATTTCTTAAGCAATTTGTGTTTGTGTTGACAGGTTAATTGCGGTTATTTCCCTAACCATCATTACTAAACTTGCGCTGAATCGTGCAGTACTATTTGGTGTTTCTTTGTATGTAAGATTGAAATATCGACCAACTGGTCATTGGCCGTGGATAGCACGTACGTAAGTGTAACTGCAAGCAAGTCAACCTGACAGACTGGCCTAACCGACATCACACAGAGTTGGGGAATACCTGAGCATTACCTCACATTATATAATGACTGGCTCGGAGTGGGGAAAAAACAGAGAGCGACGCTGAAGGGAAAATAAGCCATCTAAAGCGAACACCCCCAAAGCGATATATTATCTAAATGGATTTCATATCCTAAAGTGCCCTTACAGAATGAATAGAAGAGTACATTTGTAGATTTGCCCCAACCTGTAACCATCTCGGTCATCTATACGCGGTAAGACTGACCCTGGGATCGTGTGTATCCATTTACAGCCTACTTTCGGCAAGTGCGAGAGGGTATTTCCAGAAATCAATACCACGTGACTTCGTCAGCCAATCAGCTAAAGTCTACCGACGTAACCCCAACGTAACTCGCCATTTTCGAATCATGTGATGCCCTACTTGTTGAAAATTACAGATCTACCACACCTCTTGGGTGATACGAAAGTTATTTATACCTATATATTTTGTAAGCCTAGCCTATATCTGTTTCCCAAGTGGTTTGAAAACCTGTAATTTATCAGATTTCTCGAGTCTGTTCTCTGCCGGATGAAGGCCGAACAGAATCCCGTAATATACCGGATATCGCTCCGCAATAATGGAGACTCACGATTCGCAAGCCATCTTATGGATGGCGAAGTGTACGCAAATGGATTTGCCCACGTAGTTAAACCAACCAGTTAGCAATACATCCGTCACTCTTTTTTGAGGACCTTTAACCTTCAGAATTTTTCTCCCATTGACAAAATCAGGGTATATCCACACTTCTTGGAAACGATAAATGCTCAACACCTATTTCAGTATGTGCCAGTTGAAACTACCGCTTACTCGTAGCTCGTTTTCCAAGCTTTCCAGAATACCTTTAACAATAATATTTATCACAATGAGACCAGGTGACAAACCTTGGATGAGGAATGATATGCGAAGACTAATGCACAAAGGCGACCGTATCCACAAGCTGGATAGGCTACACCCAGACTCTCCATTTCATTGGGATTGGGAGCACTTTAGGAATATACAGAACGAAACTACAGCATAAATTAGGCCAGCAAAACAAGATTATGAAAACAAGTTGGACTAAAATATCTGTGACTGACTTTGCAAGCAACGACTGGTGGAAATTGATTAAAAATTACGTAAAAGAACAAGATAACACCACCCAATTCCCCAATATTATCCACAATACCATAGTTTCAAGTGACTCTCGCGACATAGCGAACATCTTCAATCACTATTTCACTGGATGTTCAACGTTAGACGATGGAAATAAGGAACCCCAGAATTTGCCCCCAAATCTCAATTCTCTGGCCAGCACCCAGGCGTCAGAAACCAATAAACCAAACATTCTCCCAATCTAGTCAGAAGAGGTATTGTTATCCTGTTTTCCACTCTGCTTGCATGGATGAATAATTTGGGCGAGATACTACACAGCCAGAAAAATGGCGATGGCCCATCACCATTTATTGGCGATGAGGCCTGGTCATCACCAATAAATGGTGATGACAAATGGTGAGGGGGTCAGTTCGCCATTTATCGGTATTGGGGCCTGGTCCTCACCAATAACTGGCGATAATCTGAAAGCCATGGCCAAATATTGGCGATGCCCATCACCATTTATTGGCGATGGGCGGCCATCACCGATAAATGGCGATGACCTAAAATCCACACACATTGCTTATGGCCATTTATTGTTGATAGTCATCCATCACCGATAAATGGCGACAGCCATCGCCGATAAATGGCGATAGCTATCACCATTAAGTGATGATGGAATATGGCGACGGCTCTAACTTATCACCATTTATTGGTGATGCTGCCATCGCCTTTTTTTGGCGATGGCCATCACCACTTTTCTGACTGTGTATATGTATGGAAATGTGTTGCCATTGTTGCCGTTGTACAATTGTTCACCAGGGACGAAAAATGTGTTTCGAAATACGTTCCAGAATTGGACAGTATCAGGGGCTTCGGCTTGTGTCTCAAATAATTAATTATAAGCTGAGTGCCTTAATGGATGTCATAAATAAATGCGTCCGATCCGTCATTCATTGGGCAGCCGTCGTCCACTAAAAGTGTTCAAAGGTTCATAATCCAAAGACCTGTTTCATTAATAATATTAGCACCTAAATTAACATAATAGAAAGATAAAAACGTAAATTTGGAGTTGCTTGAAAGATAGCTGTCAACAGTTTTCAATGATGCCGACAAGATCAATTGATATTCTGTTCATCAAATGCGTATCACAGTTAAATGTTCGGAGAGTACATTGTCGTGTCTTATGCGAAAAGTGACGTCACGACATTGGTGTGACTAAAAAGAAATAGAATGTTCTAAGGAACATATTAATCTGCTAGATGAGTATCTCAGTCACGCTTTCATGGCCACTGTTCATATAAATACTGCGGAGATGTATATAGCATAGTGTTAAGTTTATACGGCCCCCAGCCCCGGGTTAAGCGGAATCAGACACAATTTGCAATACATAGCGCCAAATATCTTCAACACTATGATTATATAGTTTGCAATCAACAGATGATATTTACCACCGAATTTAACACACTTGGAATGCAGGCGTTTGATTTTAGAAACTTGCTTTACAAGTTTTTGTAGCAATGCCTTGTGAAGTTGATTGAAATCATCAAGGTTTTGACAAGCTCCAGCATATACTACAAGGCGAGATATGTATACTTCATATGCAAGTACTTCAGGCATGGTACTATCCATGACAGTGTAATTTACAATTTCAAAATTGTAATCGTCTCTCTTGCCATATAATCGACGTGAGAGAAAGCCGTTGTTTTTTTGTACAGATATGTCCAAACTTAAACGGCATCAACCGGGGGCCAGTTGTGGGAGACGTTTGTGCCGTCTTACACAGATAATACTTTTGTACTTTCGTGTTCCGCGTGTCATGTAGTTCATCGCCCTGAATGTTTTTCGTCATTCAAATCGGATAGGCCTGTACTCGCAGCTACAGACCCATCCACCGAGGATTCACTACACGTTTCGATAATCTTACGACCCTGTGAACGGCGGAACGATTTTTGCGGCACTCAAAACCATGAGTACAGCTTGGTACCATTTATTGCCAATAAGAGACTTGCCAACGTACAGCTCATGATTCCAGGTAGATGTGCAGATATCAATGAATTTCGGCCAGCTGTATAATGGTTATATTCCACGTGCCTATTTGTATTCATTTGCCCAGAATTGGTAATGCTCGACCACAACGTAAACAAAACATGGTTTCAAAGTTTCAAAACGCCATTCAGGTGACCCACAAATCCGTTGTAAGAGCAGTATGTCTAGGTAAGTCAGCATACGAAGGTCATTTGAAATTTGTGTCAAATTTGTGTCGTATACTTTAGCACATGGCTGTACAGTGTTATTCGCGAGTAGGCTAAAATGTCAAATCCACTAACCTGGTTTGGAATATAATCGGGACATATAAGCTCCGTGGAAACAATATTCAGCTACAAAATTGTTAGGTTCATACTACTAATTTGACCTGTACTTGAACAGTCATGGCAGCCATCTTGTTCCACAGAGAAAAAATCCAGATACAGTGTTCAGAGATCTAAGGCCATACTCATAGATCATGTGTGCAAAGTTTCGCATCGATCAGTTCAGCCGTTTTGGAGATGATTTCAGGTTTATGCAAATTTCCAACACGGCCGCCATACCAAATGAATGAGGACAATCAACGTTTTATGCAGGGATGAGACTTGTGTTCTAGAAAAAACTCTAAAAATATTGACCAAAAATATTTGTATGCAAATTACCCATTCCAATATGCCAATTTCAGATGATATTTTTGGAATTATGCCAGTACAGAAACATATAGGTATAGATGAAGTCTGAATTCAATAAATCAGTGTGTAAATGACTGAATTATTAGACACATTATCAACATGAAAATCATAATGTTAACAGATACAACTGAGTAACAGAAATAGGAGATCAGGTAATTGAAAGTATCTTTATTTGCATTGCTTTTAGAGAACATACATAATATAAGCATTTAATAGGGCAATATCTCTGGTTGCATAGATATTGTAATTTAAGCAGTTGTTTAATACTGGTGGTCAGTATACAGGCCATGTATTTAACTAGGGTCAATATGACATGGGTAAATTTACAGGGTTTAATTGTGAACATAGGAAGGATTAGTTAACAAGGACACTGATGTGTAATTTGTTTGACTAATGATAGTTTGCACTCATTGCTGGGGAAGATATCAGTTCCAGACTTCTGTGCGAGGCTTATTGTTGGGGAAGGTGTTGATGCCGGTGTGTGTGTGGAGAGGGGGGAAGTGGGGGGGGGGCTACATTGCTGGAGAAGATGTCAGTTCCAGATTCCTTTCCCTAGTCAGTGCTTCGCCGCTCAGTGTAGTGGGTGCATGGGTGTTTGTGTGGGTGTGTCTGTGATATCATATTTGTGTGCGCGTGGGTGTGTGTTGCGACTGGGAAGCACATTGCTGGGAAAGATATCAGTTCCAGACTTCTTTCCCCAGCCAGTGTGTCTTGCTGCTCGGTGTACAGGGTGCGTGGGGGTGAGGCAAATTGCTGGAGAAGGTGTTGGTGCGGGGGCAGGGTGGGGAGGGGACATTGCTGGAGAAGATGTCAGTTCCAGACTTCTTGCCCCAGTCAGTTTGCTAATGCTGCTCGGTGTAGTGGGCGCATGCGTGTGAGTGCATGTTGGTGATGTAGTGGGTGTGTGTGAGTGGGCCAATACACGTTGCTGGGGAAGATTTCAGTTCCAGATTTCTTTCCCCAGCCAGTGCCTTTCTGCTGGGTGAGTGTGTGTGGTTGTGTGTGGGCCAACGCATCATATTAAGCCCCACCCTTGTGGAAAACGAAATTCATTGGGGCAATGCACATTACTGGGGAAGATTTCAGTTCCAGACATTAAACTACTTCAAGAAATGAAATCAGAGGTGCTTAGGATTGGACACCTGCACAGCCCTTCATGTAGCGATTGACCGAACAAAGAGAGAATACTCTCTTCTCCATGGACAAATTCGCATACCGTACAACCAGATTATCGCCAGTGTTTGCTGCAGTAATAGCAGTACAGTCATGTGTGCGAGTCAGGAGCTGTTTTGCCAGAGTATATTGAAATGAAAAGCCATGTACCAGCGTTTCCAACAGTGAAAATCATTACGTATATTTGGACCAGGTTGTATACTAGACAGACATCAAGTGGTGCACTATACAATTCAAATTCAATGATTCTTAGTACAGTAAGAGGTACAGTGTACCCCTTCCTGTCAATCTTTCTCAGAATGACTACTGAAGCATCAACATGATCCAAAGCAGAGCAAGAAACTGAACTGGACTGGCTCTTCAACTGGAGACTGGGGAAATTAAGTGTCTGAAACTGTTTGTTTTAATTGTTTATTTACCTGTTTAAGTCATGGCCATGTGCATTCTACTACAGGCCAAGGATTGAAGTGAACAATATAATCTACCACCATGATAGGATTAATTGTTGTGAATGGTGAACACAGAAACATCAAAGGAGGACACATATGACTGTTGCCACTTCTCTTATGCCCTATTGCAGCCATGTAACTTAGACTAGGTATTCCAATAAAGCCATGTTGCTTAAACTGCAGGTAAATTATCATGTATTATTTCATCAGGGTTCACCTAGTTTGTTATGTTCATTGTGATGTATAACATTAAATGTTGTCATTCTGAAAGAAATGTTACAATAATGTCAATGTGCATATGTAACGAGAGGTACATGCACATAGGTCAGATGATTAACATTGAAATATGCGAGAAATTTCATTTGGAATAATGAGGAAAAAATATTTGATCCCTTGATCCTTTCAAGGGAATTTCAATGTCAGTGATTATATATCCATGTTTGCTAATCCTAAATACACAAATATATGTATAGAATACTACACGATTATTGCGTAATATTATGCTCGAGGTCGCAGCACAGATGCCCGAGCTTGCGACCGAGGGCATAATATTTCACAATAATAGTGCAGAATTCTATTTATTATATACCTATAGTATTTTCTAGTGGTCAATTAAATGAATCTAAAACTGATTCAGTAACCTTTGTTCTTATAAACTTTTAGAATAACGGTATCCTTGAACTTTGATTGCAGCCGAATTCTGTTCAGAACTTTGACTGCAACGCGGATGAATACAGAGATAAAACATGAATGAATGGCGCAATGCATTCTGGGCTACTACGTTTGATTTGAACACCAAGGCTGGGAGATCGAAGCAGTAACGTACGTTTACTGGCGAAGTCTTTACCATCTCTTGTTCAGATGTGAAAGGTTTTACATTTTCGGTACACTGTTCTTTATTGAGGACCAGTAAATCCATTGGATCGTCCAACATTTGCGATAGAAGTGTCTTGTACATACTAAAAATACTATAGGTATATAATAAAACATGTTTCTTACTGAACTTTGTAACCTTGGAATAAAAACTTTCTTTCTGAGTTGCTATAAACAGTCCCCCTCAAAATCACACCAGCAACACCGAAACCTTTTCGATCCATAGTTTATACTTCAAGATGACAATAATCAAATTTCATAACAATCCCGCCAATTGAAACAAAATGCGTTACAAAGGTTTAGCTGTTTTCATGACTACAGTGGCAAATGGGGGTGAACATATCAGACTAAGCGCAAATTCCAAATGCTCACATACATAGCACAGAAATTTTGAAGATAAATTGTCATCACTTTCAGACATATTGACAATATGTCAAAAAAAAACAATTCTAAATATAAACATCGATTTGATATAATGCCTAAAGAATCACAGTGTTAGCAATATCATATTCATGCTTGCCTATCTTTAATACAACAAAAACTCCTCCTAGTTTCAATTGAACATTTTTAATTCTGGATTTAAGAAAAAAATAAGTACCAACAAGCACCCGTTTAAAATAATGCTAGTAACAGCAAAAGCTTTTCATTCCGTTGTGTCCTGAAACATCAATACAACCCAATTTCAGGACTATGTTCAGGACCACAGCGCCACCGTGTGGTCAACTAAAGCCAAGTAAATATGACCAGGCAAATTTCCCAGTCCAAGGGAGATAGAAGTATAAGTTTAAGTGAAAAATTTCTAACGGTTCCAGAGATACCGCTGTTTGAAATGGCAGCAGTGGCGCCTTTTCACATGAAAACATAAAAGCATCCACTTTGTGGAAATGCTCTAAATAGAAGGTAGTTTGCTAGAGCATTGCCAGACACATTGCGTTATTTGAGGGTATATCATGAAGTGCCTTTCTGTTGGAGCATACGGCACCTTAAAAATGGCTGAGCACAATAGAATTCAAGGCCTGATGGTTTGTGAAATTTCAGTTCCCGACTTCTAATAACAGCGCATTGTTTCTACAAAGGATGCTATAGATTATTCCAGTTGTATCATCCTAGCAGTTGTTCATCGAGCCATGGTACTGTCATCCCAATGCTCAGGTGGTCTGTGGAAAATAGATTTAGAAAGATATGATTATTTTATGCAGTTCCAATTCCAATAATACATTCTCCAGGTACCAATCCTAATGAATGGACAGCTGTAAGATAGGAAAGTGTGACATTCGCTGCTCTGTTTGTGAAGCAAGATATTGTTCTTTTTCAGAAAAAATGTTTCTCGATAACGTATATAACGTTGCTGTATAACGTACAATGTAACCGTATGAATATAGCATAAAACTTGTATATCTCGTCTTTATGAAAAACCTTTTTGAGCGGAATAGAAGAACTACTGTTTGGCTTCACAAAGATATCTACTGTAAGATTTTTGGTTGGGGTGGGGGTAAAAGCCACACTTCTGCTGTCTATGGCTAAAGTTCATACCGTGTGATGAAACATCCATGACGTAGCATCTGTGGTAAAAAATTGTGTGCTGATGCATGCTGATGGGTGAATCGCCAACAGGACAATAAAAATCCTTTAATTTATTATCCATGCATTACTTATTCCAGAGAAAGAAAAGAACTCCATATAGTTTTTACCAAGTATATGCGTTCGGCTAAAATAGTTAAAAACAAATACTTGCAGAAGATGATCCTGCTTGCTCGCCTGTAAAAATGACTTAAAATGCATGTCCCCTCAGCAAAGATATTGGGAAATTGCATCCTTTAACCAAATATTCAATGCAATTTGCAGAGGTAAGAGACACTGCATAATGCATATAAACTGCATTAGAGATAAAACATGGGAGGTTATAACTTTGAGGAGTGACAGCTTGCTGTGCCAGTCATCGTAGCCATAATAAAACAGATTTTTTTTGACCACGGACAAGTCCGGTAACTAATGTACCGCTTGTGCATGTTCAAACTACTAACCACTGCACGAGGAGGAAGTCAGGAATTCGGTTGTAATGGTCGGAATAACGTGGATGCACATTCATACGAGAGATTCTTTGACGTAACCTGAACATTCTGTTGAAATTGACATCATCACTCATACAAATGATGTCCTGTATGGTAGGCGAAATGTTGCAATATTCCATCAATAGGTATCATTTTCATGCTATTCTAGAAAGCAAATATCTTCAAACTGCAATTGCCCATCTTTGATTATGCAATGAATAAACGAAACATTGAATATGTTATGTGGAAGATTGAATACACACCCGAAAAGATTTCATATATATCTGCAAACATTGAATAAATATCTTGCAAGAATCGAAGATATATTCTGCGAATATCGGACATATATATGGATCTCACCTTGAAAGAAAAGATATCCGATTTCATATTCAATTTTAACTGGTTGGCGAGCGTCATACACCACCCAATAGGAATACTTGTATTATCGCATTGGCCTCGCTTGAACACTAAAATGGTGTGTGTGCGAAAATTGTCGATGGTAACAAAACATTCTTCCTACCAATTCGCGAGGGGTGTATAAGCCGCAAGACTTTGGATTCTGTTGTCGCGAATGCAACTGGTCTTAAATTTAGGTTGGGTCTCGGTTGGATCAGCTTACCACTCCAGTCTGACTTTGACAAGGTCGAGGATAGTTCACATGGCCCAAAATCAAGTAGCCTACTTCACGCTCCGGGCGACCTACATACGGCCTGGCGGACTCGACGCATATAGCCATCTTTCTATAGCAAGGCCTATACACTATGTATCCAACGTGTATATATATCCCTGACAAGGACATTTCGGCAGTATGCACAACATATTTTGGCAGGCCCACAACATTTCATGTGGAATAAGGGCTAAGAAACCACCGATTTTAATGGTAAAATGAATTAAAAGAAGTTATTATAAATAGCCTAGAAAAATGCTTAGAGGCACATGTAAGCACAAAAGTGGCATGCTGCACTCATTACACTTTAAGTGGTTAGAGGGCATCAACAAAAATGCCCCCCCCCCCGAGTTAAATTTAACCTGGCGAATATAGGATGAAATAGCTTCTTTTTGACTGCCCCCCCCCCCCTTCCAAGCGTACTTTATGGATGCCTCCTTACTTTTTTCAACACTTATTACAACTACATGCCAGTTCTGTTCCATATCTGTATATATCTATAAATAAATCATCCACCTGTGAACATGATCATTTCTATTATAGTATCTTAATTTCAATGGTAGAATTCTTGCTGAAATGTCGTACCTCTATTTCTTACTGCCAAAATGTTGCAGGCTGTAATGAAGCCGGTCTTAGATTCCCTTGGGTCAATGTCACCACAGTGGAGCCTCAGGCATGTACACCAAACATCATATACACGAGGGTTGAAGTCATGAGAAAAGAATGAGTTTCAAAGCCAATCATTAGCATGAGCAGCTCGTTGGTTCTCGTGAATTCTGATATTCGGCACATAATAATCCAAAGTTGCCTTCACTTAACTTTAACTTAACTTGGTCTTCTGTGGCACACATAACAAACAGATGTAGACAACGATTGCTTTTTATGTGTGATACTTACAACAGTTTACCAAATTTTAATTGGTGAAAAATGCTATAAATTGGGTAAATATGCATCCAAATTATGTATGAAAAAAGGGTCATTATGCTTATCCTAATGAATATTTTGGCAACTTTAAAGTCAATAATATTACAGATATTCCTAGTTAGAGATACTGCTCAACGCGGCAAAGCCCAGAGAAATCATGGCTAATTGTGCACTCTGTCTGAGACTGATATATTTGGAAGCCCCCATTGGGTGGATGAAAATTCAACTTTAAAGTAGCCAATATATAGCCCTCTGAGTATGAGGGATATAAGACAGCCCGCAGTCACCCCCAGCGAGGATTTAGGTGTGTGCCTACAAAGGCTTTCAGAAAACACAGGATCTAGATGAGCTAACATTCTTTAGTAACCCCCTGAACAAGTTTCCGGCAGTCAAAGAGCTAAAATGGCCGCAACTATGAAACGTACGCCTACAGCCTTGAGTTCAAGACTATATTTGCAGTCTCGAACTCAAGGCTCTTGCCTTACTTTCCATTGTTGCGGCGATCTACGCTCTTTCAAACACAGCCTGAAATTTGTTCAACGGGTTATAAAAGAATGTTAGCTCATTTGTATAGATCTTGAGTTTTCTGAAAGCCTTTGTGAGCACACACCTAAATCCTCGCTGGGGGTGACGGAGGCCGTCCTATAGCCCTCAAACTCTGAGGGCTATATATTGTTTAGCTACTTTAAAGTTTAATGCTAGAATGTTTTAAATCAAGTTTAAAATGGCACTATTCAAACATAAATTCACCTGGCCCATCCTCACTGGTCACAACAGCAGCAGCTGGTCTTGTTGATGTAAGGGCCTTCTGTCTCACTATTTGTTTTTCACCCTTGAATATAAAGAAAACCAAAAACATAATGTATAAATAACAGAAATTTATGATGGCTTAAAAATGATCCTCATGCCACTGAGGGTTATTTAAGAGCATAGAAATTTGACAATTTACCAAAATCAGCCTTAAAAAGGACAGAACATTTTCAACTCCCAAGTACTCCGCTGTTTTCAACATTGAAGTCTGCCATTATAAAGGCATCTTCGGTTATATTCAGCAAGGTCAACATACACAGTAGCAGCAAGAATATCAGTCACAATTTGAACACTCCCTCACTTCACCAAACTTCATTATTACCAGACATGCTTTAGAGAGTTCAAGATAACATTTGTCTGCTCAGCAAAACTTCCCTTGTTGCGAGCGTGATGATGTGAGGTCCTGATTATGAAGTCATCCAACAAGCATTGAGGATGCCCGCTTTCAATTGTGATGTGGCAATTTTGCCAACCAAACCATTTACATGAAGCATGGTCCATCGACACAGCTTTCATAAAACAAACGTATGGCATATTTATTATTGATGATCATTTCCACCCGTTCCCTTCATGAATGGTTTGCACAAGTTAGATGTGGTCAAATATATACTTCATTATCGCAACATATTTCACTCTCGCAGATTGTCCAGAAAATTTCATGGCAGTCCACATGTGAAGGGTTACCTCTTTAGGATGTTCCCAGAATGAAGGGCTAAATTTGCTTGTAATTTCGATAGGCCAGCAACAGGTAAAAGTGGTGGTTTGTCAATTCGTGCATATCACTTGTGGGCAGTATAAAATTTCCAAATATGTCCGATTTTGCCACTGAAATATACATAATCTAAACTGCAAAGTGATTGTTTCAGCTCAAGTCCAGACATCAAATGGAAAGGCTCCTTTGGAATCATACAAAAAACACACTTGTGAGGTGTCAGGGTGTCACATTTGTGACGGACAAAACACATTTTCAAATTGTCTTCACCATAATAACCCGGGATCGCTAAACTCTGGGATGCTTTGATTTTGTCTTCTCCACATCAAGGACCACAGTGTCGTGCATCTGAATGAATAAAAAATGACATGTAAACACCTGAGCGACTTATGGGATAAGGTCATTTTGGTTATGCATGATAAAATTTATGTGAGATACTGACAACATTGTGAAGCTTCATAACACTTGTTGAAATATTGCATATTCAACAATTATTTTGTGAGTAAATACCATTGAAAGTAATTGAAGAACTGAAGGTAAAAATACCTATTGAATTTGCTTTGTTCAATAAAAGCACAGATATGATTAGTAGAGATAATGCTCAACGTACAGCCGAAGTGTATGCTATCGATAGGAGGTGCATGCGGTATGGTTAGTGTTGGCTGTAACCTATATTGAACATTGTTAACTTCTCAAAGCTGAACTGTAGAATGCTTATATTATATTGGTGAATAAATGAAATGAATGAATTGAAATGTTAAC
This sequence comes from Hanleya hanleyi, assembly GCA_036873755.1. Lineage (NCBI taxonomy): Eukaryota > Metazoa > Mollusca > Polyplacophora > Lepidopleurida > Hanleyidae > Hanleya > Hanleya hanleyi. The sequence continues at coordinate 131,643 of JAVTVY010041920.1, read as the reverse complement.
CCTGATGAGGAGATGATAACACAATGTTACAAAAGCCAATGTCAGAATGTTAGTCAGTTCAGTGATGTTTATGCACCAACACATGCAGGGTCCACATCAGGTGGCCCCCAGTGGGTGAGATTCACCAGGTCTGAAGAGCCTGGTAAACAATGACTTGAAGAAATATTAAATGTTTGGTATGAACAAATGCCAAGTTCGGAATATGACAATATGTTACCGTTTGTTTTTGTATAATGAGCATTTCTGCTCTTTTACAATGGTTCTCTATAATAGCCCATATTATACATGCCCGACGAAGCTCGCCCGTTCGGTCAGCGCCCTCTGTGTGCACAATGATGGATTATTACTTGATAATAGCTGATTAACTATTGTCGAAAAATATATTCATACATTGTGAACAGTATGTTTCAATCATACTGGATACATTCCAATATGCTAGTAATTTTTGCTTCAATTGATGACAATGTTTGAATAAATCCTATATGAAATCAAAAGCGATGCTGGTATTTGAAGTGGTAAGTTTTTTCTTTGAGAGTTCTACTCCTGCATTTGTACAAACAATCATATGTACAAGCCTACACATGAAAGAGAGTTTCAGCTGTTTGAACAGCATACCAGTGTTCAGCTCTGGGGCGGGAGAGTGGCCGTGGGGAAAGAGTGCACGCTCGTAATCTCGGCTGCTGGTCTGGTGTGGGTTCGAGTCCCACCGAGGACTTTCAGGATATGAAAATATCCCCGCTCACAGCTGGGCTTATCAGTGTCCAGGGTAAAAGGAACTGAGGGCGCTCTCGTGTCCAGGCACATGTAGGCACCGTCGTGATATGACTGAAAAATTGTTGAAAACGACGTTAAATGCTACTCACTCACTCCCAGTGTTCAGCTGGCGGTCATATGACAACCGATAACCTCAGTCTCAACCTCTAAACTGCTCAACTTGGTTCTTGCCCTGAGTTCTGAAGGATAGTTGTATCCAATAACCAGAATTTTAAAACATATGCCAAAGTATGAGTTCTGATTATCTGAGGATTTGCCCCATATCTTTGTCAAAGTGAAAATAATCTTGGGGACTCGATAGGTCTAAGCCTGTATATATCTACTTCCGATAAAAGAAAAAAAAATCCCTTTAAATTATCTTACTATATTGAAGATGAATAATATTGTCGACCGATTAGACCATATGAATGCAAGACATGCAAGAGGTACACACACTTATAGAAGTACACAAGAGTTAGTCTGTAGAGAATGGGTTGCACCACCTATGCATGAGAGTAGTATATAAAGAGTAAAACGGAGGGGTAGCGTCTCACTGCGCATGCGCGAAGTGAATTTTTGGGTTGCCATAGGGGGGGTTCGCATACGTGAGTTAATTTTTTTTTAATGTGAGTGGGTGGGTTTAAAATGGCGGACGTTTGACGTCCGCCATTTTGAACCCACCCACTCACTCGGTTGCACTGATTGACCTGGGATGTGAGTGGGTGGGTTTAAAATGGCGGACTTTCTGGGTCCGCCATTTTGAACCCACCCACTCACGGGGGTGATTGAGTGCTATGTGAGTGGGTGGGTTTAAAATGGCGGACGTTTGACGTCCGCCATTTTGAACCCACCCACTCACTCGGGTGCACTGATTTGACCTGGGATGTGAGTGGGTGGGTTTAAAATGGTGGTTTTTGGTGTTGTGTGTGTAAAATAAGGGTCCGCCATTTTGAACCCACCCACTCACGGGGGTGATTGAGTGGGTGGGTTCAAAATGGTGGCCGTTTATTTTCTCTGGGACGTTGAAAGTCCGCCATTTTGAACCCACCCACTCACTCGGTTGCACTGATTTGACCTGGGAAGTGAGTGGGTGGGTTTAAAATGGCGGACTTTCTGGGTCCGCCATTTTGAACCCACCCACTCACGGGGAAAACGTATAAAAGCAGTCGATTTTTAGGGCAAGGGGTGTATTCAATTGCACTACTTTGTCGAGCACTCTGACTTACCTGACCTGACCAGCCAGCCTGCCTGTTTCACCTCTAGTCTGCTTCACCGCTAGCCAGCCAGCCAGTCAGCCAGCCAGTCATCCAGTCAGCTTGCCTGTGTTGTATGGGCTGTGAACCTTTTACTTTTGCTTAGTGTTCATTTTTTTCCTTTTTTTAATAGTCAAATAGCTCCAAAAACGTCTATTTCCATTCTTGCGCATGCGCAGAATGCTGATAGTTCAACCCACACCAGTCCATCAGCTGGCCCTTCATCTCACCTTCACATTGATACCTCACTCGGCTCGATCGGGCCACTAGGGGCTCTCCTAGCTCCAAAAAGGCTATTTTGCAGATAAATGTCAACATCGGGTGTACGAAGATTTTTTTTTTTTTTATTTTAGAGGTAGTGGGTCGAGTGAGGTATTAAATGGAAGCTGACGTGAAATGCTTCACATTGATACCTCACTCGACCCGATTGGACCACTAGGGGCTGCCCTAACTCCAAAAACGGCTATTTTGAAGATTGCGCATGCGCAGAATGCTTATAGTTCAACCTACACCAGTTCATGAGATGCTCCTTCACGTTACCTTCAATTTGATACCTCACTCGACCCGATTGGTCCATTAGGGACGCCTCTAACTCCAAAAAGGCTATTTTTCAAGATTCATATTTTTGATATCATCTTCGCGCATGCGCACAATTACCCTAATTCAAGCCCATACCCAGTCTATCAGATGCTGCTTCACGTCACCTTCAATTTAATACCTCACTCGACCCGATTGGTTTATTAGGGACGCCTCTAACCCCTAAAAAAGGCTATTTTCATAGCCTTTGGACTTCGCGCATGCGCAGAAAATTCAAAATAGCCTTTATTGGAGTTAGGGCAGCCCCTAGTGGTGCAATCGGGTCGAGTGAGGTATCATTGTGAAGCATTTCACGTCAGCTTCCATTAGATACCTCACTCGACCCACTACCTCTAAAATAAAAAATCTTCATTCACCGGATGTTGATAATTATCTTCAAAATAATCTTTTTTTGAGGTTAGAGGCGTCCCTAATGGTCCAATCGGGTCGAGTGAGGTATCATTGTGAAGCATTTCACGTCAGCTTCAATATGATACCGGACTCGACCCTCTACCTGAAAAATAAAATTTTGTTGACTTGACGTATGAAGATTTTTGTTTTTCAAAAAAAAATTTTTGAAAAAATTTTTTTTTGGGGAAAAAGGATGATGGACATCTGGTGTTAGTTGGTGTGCTTAGGAAAGAAGTTTTCTCTTCCGGCAAGATGGGTTGGCCCTCAAAAGGGCCGTTGATAGCGTGATACGACACACTTTAGGCGCGGAATATTCTCTTCACGCCTCCTACATGTTTTCTGCATATCGGACATTTTATTTTCAAATGGGACTCGCCGGCATCAATGCATCGACACATCGCACCTTGACACGTCAGGGTTACCCAGCAATCCTTGCATAGGCAAAGATGTCCACAAGGTAACACGGCATACCAACTCTCCTCCTCCGTACAGATACTGCATTGTGTTTTTTTCTCCTCGACACGGCGTTCTTTCTTGAGTATGGTAATTTGCGCTTCCATTCCATTCAGGGTCGTCTCCATCCCATCCAGCCCTCTCTGCATGACCATAATCTGTTCATTGAGTTGGATTATCTCGACTTGGTGGCGACAGGGTTGTGGTGTTTCTGCCGCTGAAATTGTGGGAGTTTCAGCAATGGTAGGAGGTCCGGCTGTAGGGTGTTCAGTCCTTATACTTTCAGTGTAGACAGGCGGTGTCATCGTGGTTGTTGTGGCAGGGCTATTAGAATTTAGCCAGGGCAGCTCGTCTTGTTCTCCACCTTCCGTCACATCACTATCGTTTTCTTCCATTCTGTGTATGTCTTGGTCCTGTTGTTCACTCAGTCTTCGCAGCCGGCTACTGTCTTCTGTTCTTACTTCTTCCCGCAATTGTTGTGCGAGTGCTTCGGTACTGTTGATTAACGTGGATTCATCTTCAAGTACTCGTTGAAAACTGGAGATGATCGTCAATTCCCTTCCATCTTCATCTTCTTCATGGGCAACGATTTCTCTGAGTTCTTCTGTCTGAGCAATTCTCGGGTCTCGAGTCGGATGATGTGTAAACAGAGGGGCACGTCGTCTTCGAAAACTCATGATGGTGTATTGGTGAATACATATCAAAATTATAGGCTTTTTATAGTCTAGTGGGGAGGTGAGTACAAAATGGCCATGATACACAGTCCTCCATTTTTAACCCACCCACTCACCGGCGTCAGTGCGTGCAAGATATAGGCTGACCCACTGTATAGTGATTGGGTGGGTTCAAAATGGCGGCCAATCCACAGACGCCATTTTGAACCCACCCACTCACCGGTGTCCGGCAGTGCAAGAATCCTACTGTGCTGTGTATGTACCCCTTGTCCCAAATCATTAAATTTCTTATGATTTTTTCGATAAAACCCGTCACAATTTTCATGGAATTATTAGACGACTGTCACCCAGAGTCTATACACGTTTTTTTAGTCAGGAAAATTAATTTATTTCCCATATATCTGGTGTTTCAGACTCCCGTACACGATTTTTATGGGTTTAAATTCAATAAAAATTAATAAATAGCGGTAGTGTGTAGCGTTAGACGGTTAAAAAATTTTTATACAATACATTGAATTGCCTGACTGCAATTTGCAATAAAAATCGAGGTCCGTTGACAGGTATTGAAAAATGACAGTCGTTGTTGAAACCACAAGATAAAGACAAAGAAGGCCCACTGTATAGTGCTGTGTTACCATCGCCCAAGCATTAAAATTTCCTAGTTTTATTTCGAATCATCAGATTTTAGTGCATAATATTGCTGAAATAATGCCAACAGAAAACTCAGTCAATTTAAATATTTATTTGTATTGAGCAAATTACAAGAATTTCGAAGAGAAAAGAGCCGAAATAATGTCTGTCTGTCCTGGAAATCAGCTGATCAGCAACAAATCGACATCTCCGTGACCTTCAAGGAGATTTTGACATTAGGTTTTACCCGCTTTTATCACAAATCATTATAAAGAAATTGTCACACCCGGTGAACTCCTGAAACCCACATCCTACCTGAGAGTTTGGTAAGATATTCCATTCATTCGTTACCGTTCCCCGTGGAGTAGAATTTCATCCATCAGCTTTCACTGTTGTGGTGCCAAACACAAAAATTGACAAATTATACGGACTGCCACGATAAGCGTTCCGTACTGCACATGTCCGATAAAATCCCTCCAGTCGTTACAGAATGTTGATTCCACAAAACCTGTTCGGTGGCCTACATATCGTTCAATCGCTGATCATAAAGGCTGCGTTCATTCTCACCAGAACTGTAGGCCTATACACTTCGAAATCTGTGAAAGAATATCAATTTTCACGTTTCCTGTCGGATATCACACAAATTGATGCGTCCGCTGGAACACAGCACACTCCCTCGATTTCAGTCTACGTGTGACATGCAGGCGATGCATGATGCAGATCACATTATTCATCTCAGCGGACACCGAAATGGAACAAAGTTCCGTTATACACTGCAACAGAGAATGTTCTCCCGCTCAGAAAACACAAAATGGCTACTGAACACCAAAATTTCCCCGGATAATAAAGTCGTTCAAACCACAGCGCCATCTATACGCTTTGGTGCAAGGGAGACAACTCGGACTAGACCAATTCGAAGATCATGTCCGCTATATTTAGCCTGAATGGGTATAGGGGTGATCGGGTTTTTTTATGGCTTTTACTATGAGCTATGAGGTTGATCATGTAGAATACGATGGAAAAAAATTTGAAAGTACCGCGTAGGCTTGTATATAGATCCATATAGACCCATATACACTCATATACTGGGATATTAGTATGTATAAATCCATACGGGGTGGACATGTTGGAGTCTTGGAGCACTAGTGGCCCGATGGGGTAGAGTGAGGTCTTATTTTAAAGCTCTCGAGGAAATAAATAAATAAATAAATAAATAAATAAATAAATAATAAAAAAATCAAAAAAATCGGCGAGTAGTAGACGAAGGGAAAATTGGAAAGTATTGACCATGCCCCAGAATACTTCATATGCATATCACGGCCTTAAGGCCTATGTAAGATGTAATCTACATCACAGTTTAGTAGTATAAAAAGCGCAATTCACCTTGTCCCTTCCAAAGAAATAAAATCGGCTCTATTTTACAGGAGTATATACGCAGGTGACGTGGGTTGTCACGTCACTTCCGGGTTTTCACTAAACACTACCTCCAAACATACAAGAGTTGCAATGTTCAACCGCCGGGGTGTTTTCCCGCCCCAGCGCCCCGCAGCGCGCGCGCGCGTCATCCCGCGTCATCCCCGGCAGTGCGCGCGCGCGCGCGCGCGGACGCGGGTCAAAAGGTCAAAGGGTGACCTCCAGGTCAGACGGTCCAATGTCCAATGTCCAATGAGACAATGTTGCGGTATCGCTATAGTCAGAGCTTGAGCACAAAAAAAGGGGGATTCTAGATGAACCTGGGAAAGATGGGCAGTTCCATGTGGACCAATCAGCGGTCGAGAAAAAGAGCCAATCAGCGGTCGAGAAAAAGAACCAATCAGCGATCGAACAATCAGCCAATCGAATTGGGGTATTCACGGTGTGCTTTCGCTGACGTCCGCGCCTACATCTGGGTTCTTGTACACCCGGGTAATGTTTTTCTGGACATGGATGGGTTACCTTTGGCTCCATTCTAGGTCACTGATTGGCTAATAGAACTTATAGTCATAATCTATACGCAAGTTACAGCCCTTCACTCACCGTATACACGTACCTCAATGAAATGCCCGCTCCAAACCTAGACCAAAGACACGTACTTGGTCTGTAGGCTGATTTCATTGGCTCTCTATTTTTACTATAGTGTTTTTGCATTCTAACCTTGATGGGTTACCTAGAACTTATAGTCATCAACATAATCTATACGTGTTGGACGAGTCTTTTCACTCACCGTATACACGTAGTGCTCTTGCATTCTAACCTTGATGGGTTACCTAGCACTGATAGTCATAATCGGTACGTGTTGGACGAGTCTCTTCACTCACCGTATACACGTACCTCAATGAAATGCCCGCTCCAAACCTAGACCAAAAACACGTACTTGGTCTGTGGGCTGATTTCATTGGCTCTCTATTTTTACTATAGTGCTCTTGCATTCTAAACTTGATGGGTTACATTTTGGTCCCATCCTACACCACTGATTTCAGTTTGACTGAATCTCCGCATTGGACATTAGGTTTTACCCGCTTTTATCACAAATCATTATAAAGAAATTGTCACACCCGGTGAACTCCTGAAACCCACATCCTACCTGAGAGTTTGGTAAGATATTCCATTCATTCGTTACCGTTCCCGTGGAGTAGAATTTCATCCATCAGCTTTCACTGTTGTGGTGCCAAACACAAAAATTGACAAATTATACGGACTGCCACGATAAGCGTTCCGTACTGCACATGTCCGATAAAATCCCTCCAGTCGTTACAGAATGTTGATTCCACAAAACCTGTTCGGTGGCCTACATTATCGTTCAATCGCTGATCATAAAGGCTGCGTTCATTCTCACCAGAACTGTAGGCCTAACACTTCGAAATCTGTGAAAGAATATCAATTTTCACGTTTCCTGTCGGATATCACACAAATTGATGCGTCCGCTGGAACACAGCACACTCCCTCGATTTCAGTCTACGTGTGACATGCAGGCGATGCATGATGCAGATCACATTATTCATCTCAGCGGACACCGAAATGGAACAAAGTTCCGTTATACACTGCAACAGAGAATGTTCTCCCGCTCAGAAAACACAAAATGGCTACTGAACACCAAAATTTCCCCGGATAATAAAGTCGTTCAAACCACAGCGCCATCTATACGCTTTGGTGCAAGGGAGACAACTCGGACTAGACCAATTCGAAGATCATGTCCGCTATATTTAGCCTGAATGGGTATAGGGGTGATCGGGTTTTTTTATGGCTTTTACTATGAGCTATGAGGTTGATCATGTAGAATACGATGGAAAAAATTTGAAAGTACCGCGTAGGCTTGTATATAGATCCATATAGACCCATATACACTCATATACTGGGATATTAGTATGTATCAATCCATACGGGGTGGACATGTTGGAGCACTAGTGGCCCAATGGGGTAGAGTGAGGTCTTATTTTAAAGCTCTCGAGGAAATAAATAAATAAATAAATAAATAAATAAATAATAAAAAAATCAAAAAAATCGGCGAGTAGTAGACGAAGGGAAAATTGGAAAGTATTGACCATGCCCCAGAATACTTCATATGCATATCACGGCCTTAAGGCCTATGTAAGATGTAATCTACATCACAGTTTAGTAGTATAAAAAGCGCAATTCACCTTGTCCCTTCCAAAGAAATAAAATCGGCTCTATTTTACAGGAGTATATACGCAGGTGACGTGGGTTGTCACGTCACTTCCGGGTTTTCACTAAACACTACCTCCAAACATACAAGAGTTGCAATGTTCAACCGCCGGGGTGTTTTCCCGCCCCAGCGCCCCGCAGCGCGCGCGCGCATCATCCCGCGTCATCCCCGGCAGTGCGCGCGCGCGTCATCCCGCGTCATCCCCGGCAGTGCGCGCGCGCGCGCGGACGCGGGTCAAAAGGTCAAAGGGTCACCTCCAGGTCAGACGGTCCAATGTCCAATGAGACAATGTTGCGGTATCGCTATAGTCAGAGCTTGAGCACAAAAAAAGGGGGATTCTAGATGAACCTGGGAAAGATGGGCAGTTCCATGTGGACCAATCAGCGGTCGAGAAAAAGAGCCAATCAGCGGTCGAGAAAAAGAACCAATCAGCGATCGAACAATCAGCCAATCGAATTGGGGTATTCACGGTGTGCTTTCGCTGACGTCCGCGCCTACATCTGGGTTCTTGTACACCCGGGTAATGTTTTTCTGGACATGGATGGGTTACCTTTGGCTCCATTCTAGGCCACTGATTGGCTAATAGAACTTATAGTCATAATCTATACGTGTTGGACGAGTCTCTTCACTCACCGTATACACGTACCTCAATGAAATGCCCGCTCCAAACCTAGACCAAAAAACACGTACTTGGTCTGTAGGCTGATTTCATTGGCTCTCTATTTTTACTATAGTGCTCTTGCATTCTAACCTTGATGGGTTACCTAGCACTGATAGTCATAATCGATACGTGTTGGACGAGTCTCTTCACTCACCGTATACACGTACCTCAATGAAATGCCCGCTCCAAACCTAGACCAAAAACACGTACTTGGTCTGTGGGCTGATTTCATTGGCTCTCTATTTTTACTATAGTGCTCTTGCATTCTAAACTTGATGGGTTACATTTTGGTCCCATCCTACACCACTGATTTCAGTTTGACTGAATCTCCGCATTGGGCATTAATGCATCAGGAATAAAACACACAAGACAGGGTTTTTTGGTGAGATCTCATTTTTTTATTCATTGAACAACAACAACGTGAGAACAACCACGTGAAAACTCAAGCCCAGAACAAGGGGCTTGTCATTAACTGAAGCCCAGAACAAGGGGCTTGTCATTAACTGAAGCCCAGAACAAGGGGCTTGTCATTAACTGAAGCCCAGAACAGCGGGCGTATGTACATTGAAATAATTCAAGCCCAGAACGGGGCTTGTACATTGAAATGATGGGCGGCCCAGTCATAGACGAGTACATCGCGGTCCTCGGCCTGGGGGTACTCGTCAAACATCTGTACGATGGTAGATAAGGGTCTTCCCCGGCATCGATGGTACAGGTAAAACAAGCAATATTGTCCGCACACGCCACTGGTCAGGCTTTGCAACGTTTGACTGTTCCAACACCACGTCTCTGTGCCTTGATCCATGAAGTCTGTTAAATCGGGATGGAGGGGTGGCAGGCCGTACGGGTCAAAGTATTCGCCCTGCTCTTCTGTCAAGTACACGGCCACCCAGTGTTCACCGGGTCGATCCATCGGGTCCGTGTTGAGAACGTAAGCAGCCGGATACATACGGTCTAATGGAAACACATCTCGGGCGAACACCCCTTGAAAGACCCTACGTGTCTCTGGGTCATTCTCCAGCACGGTGGTTATCTGGTCTGTATCCATGTTAGGTGGAGAAGTCACACAGGACGTTGCGCGCCTTGTCCACTTGAATGATGTTGTCAAACTCGGCGTAGCAGATCACATTGACGGTGGTCGCCAGGGCTCGTGCAAAGTGGATTTCCAACCGTAAGTTGCCTTGCTTGGCCAGGGCCAGCTGATGGTCGTTCTCTAAGGTGGGGGTCAGATCGAAACAGAACAACGTGTATCCGTTCGCGTAGTCCTCCCGACTGATCATATTCCCTTCGTCCTGGTTGATTTGACCGGTGGCTGTAAACAGGCTCTGATAGGCTCGAATGAAATTCCTCCGCCCAAAGTTCGGGGTTAAGGCCGTGGCTGGCACCTGTTGTCCATCCACATGCAGGGCCACAAAATTGATGCCGAAATGTTTAAAGTCAAACGGATTCTCTGGGTAGGCTCCGCTGAAACTGGTATTTTCTACACAGGCCAGGATCAATCGCTTGGGTAGTTCCCCCAGGAACAGGTTTTCTTTGTTGGCGCCCATATTTCCAGCAGGCACAGAGAACACTTTGGTTTGCACACGTCGGATAGGGTACTGGGCTGGTTTTGTTTCCAAGGCTTTCATGTGTCCCAATTGAACGGCTGGATTCGGTTTCACTTTTCGGACATACAGGACTGCGTCTTGGATGACAATCTTATAGTCCGCTACATGCCCTCTACGTTAGTGGCCATCAAGGCGAAGGTGGGAGGCGCCCGTATCAGTCGGATTTTGATGGGGATCTTGTTCAAGAGGTACCGGTCTTGCATGAACATGTCTGCATGCAGTCGACCCATCATATCCACCGAGGCACTGTTCGCAGTGAAAGCCTTCCGTTTGTTATATCCCCCATTGTCCGCCGTGTCCATGTGCTCGGCCGTGTCCCTGTAGAATAAAGCGGTTGTCAGCTGAGATTTTTTAGCCTCTCGGCCATACGACAACAGTGTCTCGATGTAGGCTCGATAGGGGTACGTGTTGGTGGAGTCACTGATGAGTTTGTCGCTGAGAAAAATATCCACCTGCTGAAACATCGAGTGCAGCCAGAGATTCGTCGGGCCCACCGTTGCTTGGTCAGCGAGTCTCGTGCCAGCTCCATTGACCACCTTGGCTTTCACATACAAGTAGGTATGGGCTAAATCCACATAGGCCGTATCCGCATTACTGATGGTGAACTCGATGGGCCCGGTTTCGTTGATGCTGGAGAGCGGGAGATGCTCCACCCATAATCCTTGTTCGACACTGGTTTGTGTGGGCGGCACGGTCCACAAATCAAATTCACTGTTGGTGGAGGGGCAGGACTCGGCGTGGATTAAGGCCATGTTTTAAGAAAAGATATCCCGGGTCTTCTTGGATGTGCGTCGTCGCTGGGTCGGTCGTCGACTGGTGCGTGATCTCGGTGGGGCAGCTCTTTTATTCCCTACGGTGCGTTGTGCTTTGGCCACCAAGACGCCTCCCGCTTCTTTGGCCCGTCGTTTCAAGGCTTGTCGGGGTGCCGTACCCCCCAAAACATCACCGGCCACTTGCAGTCCACTGCGTACCGCTTGTTTGCCGATTGCTTTCACCCCACGCGTCACCAAGGGCAGGAACGTTTTCACAATGCTGCCGAGTATGTTCCCCAGTCCATGTCCTCGTTGCATGCGTGCACCGCTAAAGACCGGAAAGCCACCCCCGGCCTGTTGGGCATAATAGTCGGCATAGCTGCGTGCATCGCACTCGTAAGGTACTTTCATTATGCAAAGTGGGGAGCACGTGCTTGTCGAAAATGAAGTGTCAGCACCACTTTTCCTCGTTCGAATGCCACCGCTCGTCCCGTGTCATCTCTTATATCCACCGTGATCGTGTTGATGTCGGTATGTCGTACGGGCAGGTACATGATATGGTTGAAACTGTGGGTGACTTGATCGCCATACGTCTTTTTAATGGGGACCACCCGTAACAGAGGTGTGTTGATATCGCCCACGATGTGGTTGTCCACCACGTCCGAGTAGACGTAGAGTCCGTACATACCCGACTTCATATCCATCGGCATCTCGCCATGGTGTTGGTTGGGACCAGCGAACGTCTGTAGATCGAAACCCAGCATTTGCTGTAGTGTAGGACTGAGTTTCACATTCACGGTATCGGTGACGGTAAGCTGTGCCTTGTCGTTGTGTACGTTGACATCGAAGAACACGTTTCTCTTGAAGCGCAAGGCTATCAGGCGTGTTGCACTATCCGTCACCCCCCGTAGCGCCTTATCATGCATCAGTCTTGACAGCCCACCCATGAACTCTTTGGGGGTATCGTATTGGCCTTCGGGCAGGGTGAGCCGGGTGTTTTTGCCTTCGTAGGTGACCTCGTACCACACTTCATTGGCTCGCACGTTGTACCACGAGTAAGGGTATTGGACATCCACGAGGGCACATTCCCACCGGCCAGGTAAATGTAACGGTTGCGGTAACTGGGTGACGTACTTGGCCACGGTGTTGTCAGGAAACACATCCAGCGAACTGTTACTGGGTAGGGTCAGGTAAAACATGGCGACTGAGCTGTCCTGCTGCTGCTGTTGGTTTTAATAGGTCTTCCAGGCCTTGGGCGGTTGTGTGCGGCGTCGTGTTCGTCGCGGTGACTTGCTACGTGTCACGGCTCTGGAGATGTGGGGTGTCTTGATCAAGGGTGTTTTTTTATAGGCGCGAAAAGAAAGTGCCCGTTGTGGTGGTGTTTTGGGGGGTGACTCCGGTTCCCATTCGGCTTCCCAAGAAGGTAGTGGGCCACTCGGTGATTGCTGAGTTTGCTGCATAAAGTCCCAGCGGTGGGGGTTCCCCACCAATTCCTGTGGTACATGCATGTCTTTCAAGCCTTGAGCGAAGACCTCCCATCCTCGAGGATCGGTGTGCGATCTGCGTTGACGCATCAGATCATTCACTAAATCCGTCATGTGGGTGCCGGGGACCACCTGATTCTGTACCAGGAGTTCGCCTTTATCATTCCAAGTCATGTTAGGATTCTGTTTCATCCGTTGTAATACCAGGCCAGCTTGTTTCTTGAACGAGGCAGGTACACTCTTCAGCACTTCGTCTTCCACCCACTGTGGGGCTGTGGAGGCTACCTGACCCGGCTGTTGGAGCGGTGCTGAGGTCAGCGGTCTGTCACGTGGTGGTGGTGGTGGTGGTGGTGCTGTTGCTGGGGTAGACAGGGTTTTGTATTGGTCCATGAACGTCATGTACCGTTGAAGCGTCTCATTGTACCGTTGTACTTTCTCACTGTCGCTTAACCCCGGTCTCTGTAAGATCTGTTGCATCTCTCCATCGAGGCTGTTTATGGTCTTCACCGTAGGTGGGACAGGGTAGGGTGATTGGAGGTTTTGCAGGAACCGTGGTTCGACGAGGACCATTTTTTTCGTGTGGTTCATTGTCGGCCGAAGAGTCCACCCAATACTGGACCCAACACGGAAGCGGCCAACGGTGCTAAGATGGCCCCGAGAAAGCCGCCTTTCTGTAACACCTTTTTCTTTTGTGTTTGAGGGACCCGCTTGTGGACTAGGGTTCGGAGACCTGTCTTATGCTTGGCCAACTTGGTCTTCTGAGCCGGAGTCAGTGGTACGTTGCCTTTTAACAGGTTGTACCCGATCTCGCACAGACAGCGTACAAGGTCAGGGTCCGCACCGCGTACAATGGTTCGGACTAACTCGGGTGGGGCCGTCTTCAATACACGGAGCGTGGGAGCGTGCTTCCGTACTCGCGCAGACATCCTGTACAACTAATGCTAGAACCCACAACGCTGCCCTTTTTATCCACCTCACAGACAAAGTCAACCCTGCTGTGGTATTCATTCTTTTTATTATTCCCCATCATCAAACACACAGACCCCAGCTGGAGGCGCCACTGTGGGTGTGTTTACATTATTTTTGCATGTACACGTGGTGGGTCTCTCCGGGAAAGATGCCGGTCCGTAGTCGAAGGTGGTCGGGAGTGGCTTGCTTGAGGTCGAAGAGCATATACCCGTGCTGAGGGGTTGTGGCATCTTTGAAGGCTTCCAACGCAAACGGTGTGCGGCCGGGAAACATCTGTCTCGCCAGGTGCAGCAGTTGAGTGGTATCTCTCGGGTTTTTGAAGACCACCAGGTAGTGGGCATTTAAGCTGATATTCCGATGTTCTTTGTTTTTACTGAACAGATTCTGCACAATGTAGATGATGCTGAGCCGTCGATGATGGCTGCCTTTGGTAAAGAGTTGGGTGACCCGTGCATCCGTCTCCGCCATGAGATCATCCAGAACCACCAAGGTGTCGGGTTCCAAATCGGCCAGGTTGGGTAGGCCTTCCACGAACGTGATGTGGGGCATTGCTGCATACGCTTCCTGCCATTCTCCGTAACACCACACGACTCGGGCAATGGGTGGAGTGATCATGCTGTCGGCGTGTTGAAGGAGCTTCCTGACGAAGTGCGTTTTGCCGGAGCCCGTCGGTCCTGCGATGACGCAAGTGAAGGGATGCTGCCACCGAGGGTCCATGGTTTGAGGTGTATCCGTTGTCGTGGTAACACGCTCTTGTAAATTTCGTACGAGTGAACTGGAGTGGTGGTGGGTACAACGTCGGTCGTCGTTGTCTGTTCACGTTCAGAGATGGTGCTGGGGGTGGGTACAACGTGGGTGGTCGGTTCACTGTGAGGGATGAAATCCGGTGGGTCTTGAGACGTAGTAGGTGTACTTGGTGTAGGTGTAGAGCTCGACGTGGCTTGTACGCGGGGTGGTGGTGGTGGTGGTGGTGACTGGGCTCGATACGACTGGTGCTCTCTGTAGACCCGTTTCGCTGGTGCCTGGTGTTCTCAGTTGGTTAAGTAACGTGCTGACATAGGCTACGTCGTAAAACACACCTCCGTACAACACACTCAGCAGGGTTAGCAATAGCACCCCAAAGACCACTTGCGCTTTGCGCGTTTTGCGAGACGCTGTCTTCAGAGGCAGCTGCTGTTGGTCCATAGCACTGTGGTCGGATGTGGAATGAAGGAGGACGGCAGTGGTGTCTGGTTTTATAGTCGTTTCACCTGGTTGGCCGCGACCCAGGAATTGAAGGAACTGGGCCAGCCTTGCCATTTTACGAAATGAAACAGTTTGCCACGTCGACGTTCCGTTTTCAAAATCTGCTCCACCGTGTAGTAATCTTGCTGTGTTTTTACAACAGGCTGTAATTCCGTGTCGTAAAACGTCCCCAGCAACGTTTCCCCTTGGAGATCTTCCAGTTCATAGACTCGCCGCTGTCGGGGTAGGCGCCGTTTAATCAGGAAGTGCTCATCGCTCCAGTTGGGCAAGTAACTTTTCTCGAACTTGCCCTTGACTTTACTGATCCGTACAGGGTCCCCGACCTTGTACACCGCCTTCGTCGTTCGCTGCGATGGCCTGGAGTACAAGACACGCCGGACTTGGGCTTCATTGCGTTGGGTCACGGTAATGGGGGCTCTCTCTATACTTCGATGATAGGCTCGATTGTAACCCCTCACCAGTTTCGGGAGAACATCGATGTACCGCCTTGTATTCTTATAGGTGAAATATTTATACATGCGGCCTTTGAATGTCCTGTTGAACCTCTCCACCACGGAAGCCTTGGTCTCGTTGTACGTATGGAAGAAAAACACCTTCTGTTTCTTGAGAAAGGCTTGGAACGGTCTGTTGAGGAATTCCGTGCCTTCGTCGGTTTGCAAATACAAAGGTTTGCGCCCGGTCTTGAAGATGTCTTTGAACGCCGCTATGAGATTTGCCCCCGTTTTCGTCCGGATGGGTACCACCCACGCATACTTGGATAGGATATCGATGCACGTCAAGATATACCGATTCTCATCGTTGTGTTTGGCAAAGGCGCTCATATCCACCAAATCCGCTTGCCACTGGGCATCTATTCCTCCCACGATGACCCGGTTCCGTAGAAAATGGCGACGGACAGATCGATGTAAGGTATAGGTGTCTTGTCTTCTTAACCAATCTCGGACTTGGGCACGTTGTACCCCCTGGGGTTTGGCCGCTCGATAGAGAGCCGACAATGCACTATAGGCTGCCGGACTGTCGGGACTGTAGTATAAGTTATCCAACACCTTCTCCCAGCGCTTCATGGTGACAAAATGATGATGGACCCTGGCTCTATCGTTTATTTATAACGGGTATATCTTGGGCCGGAGTTTCTTTCTGATTTTCTTCGTGGACTTCCACAGTGGCCATGGTCAATGACCAGTCCAACTCGTCTGATGACCGCTTGATAAGCACTTCATCCACATCCACCACGGCATCTTCCAATGCAGACCATAGATCAGGGTGAAGGGTAAAATGCACTGTACCTCCATCTAGCCGAGCCAATTGAGCAAAGAAAGGGCCGCGTCGGATGTACACATCGTGACACAAGTGGATGAGGTCGCCGTCCAGTTCACCAGACAACACCCGTTTGAATTTGGTCCAGCCCTCCCGGGACAGACGAATGTGAGCCGGGCACGGTTGTGTAGGGTCCGTGTCTCCCACCACCTCCTCCATGATATCGACCTTATCCGCATACACGTGCAGGAAAACCTCGGGGGTCAAGCTGAAATACGCCAGTACTATATGCTCCGTCATGGTCAGTACGTGAATGGTACCAGATTTCACTGTCTCTCGTATTTATAGGGAGAACCCCGTGAGATCAAAGGATCAGGTGGTCATGTCATTGGGCTGACTGAGTCTAGCGGGGTAATCAATGGCATCGTCGTCGGGTTCATGTAGTTGTTCATGGGGTTCAGCCATTGGCCCCGCGGCTTCATCACGGATTTTTTCTTCTTCTTCATCGTTCTGGCCCGTCATGTGTGTGTGGGTGGCTTCATCAGGTGACACTGTCATTCCAGCCTCTGCGCATTCTATACATATAGTATTTTCTCCATCCGCTTTTTTTTCATTAGGTTCATCTAGTGCGTGTTCGATAGCACGAGCCCATGCCAATTGGTGGGGTGATCGATCGTCGGGTATAAATAACTGGTCCACCAGAGGGCCTATTTTCTCCAAGGCTGACCACAGAGAGGGAGTTAGGAGGAAACTTCGAGCCGGCTCTTGGTAGCGTCCCACCCGTGGGTAGAGCGCAGTATGGTATACGTAGTTGGCCTTGTCCAGGTGGATCAGGTGTCCGTCTAACTCTCCGCTCAACACCCGTTGAAACTTAGTCCAGCCATCACGCTCTAGTGTCACCCTATCCGATAGAGTCTCAGCGTGCTCAAAGCAAATATTTCCACAATCTTCGACCAGGGTCACTTTAGCATCATACACGTATAACTTCACATTGGGTGTAAGCGTCAGGATGGCTTGGAGTGATGACATGCTTCCTCTAAATGTCGAAGGGAGAATGACACACACTCTGTCTCATCCCTCGTATTTATAGTGTCAATACCACAGCGCCAGGGTGAATAGAGCACAGACTAGTATGAGGCCAACCAGCCGGCGCTGGTTCCGGCGTGAGCGCTCCTGGTCCATAGCGCGAGCATCAAGGATGGCTGTCATAGTCCAGTAGTGGTGAGTGATGGCACGCCTGTCCATCGAGTGCACTCTGTGGAGGACCGCTTCTGTGAACTCGTTCAGGATCTGGCGTCGTCCCTCGTTGTCGTCGCCATCTGCAAACATGGACCGGACCACTGCTCGGTAACCCGTGAATGAATTCACCACGGTGGCATACTGTAAAATGCGAGTCGCATGGGGCTTGATCTCCGCCATGGCTCTGTAGAAATGTAGGTGTGGGATCCAGAGGGACATGTTTTATAGACCAGATGTAGCTCTACGGGTATAGTCCGTGATACGTACTATTCTGATGGGTTAGTCCAAAAAAGGGAGCAACAACAACAACACAGATTACAGATCAATCCTTTTATTATGCGTGAACAACATAGAAATGCATGTACTGACCTGTCTGTGGGAGGTTTCCCACAATGGCGTTCACCTTCGCGTCTTTTCGTGTACGTCCGTGTCTTTTCGTTAAAGTCCGTGTATCTTCGGTAAAGTCCGTAGGCATTGGGCAAGGAAGCTTTTTCCCGAGACCGAATCACCGCCAGACATGACTGCATCACCGCGGATGAATACATTCTTGCACTCACTCACACCACAGGTCGAGTGAGGTATCAAAGTGAAGCTTAGGTGAAGGAGCATCTAATGGACTGGGTGTGGGGTTGACATATCGATAAAAAATGGATATGACCTTGAACTGATCACGTGACCTCCCCGTGATGACAAATACCCAGAACCAAGTCAGTACATGCATCCCATAGTCCCAGGTCACACCCGATTCACGCAGACCGGAAGTGACGTCATACACCTGCGCACAACCGTGATGGAAAAACCCAGAACCAAGTCAGTACATGCATTCCATACAGGCAGAATGCAGGCAGGCAAGCAAGGCAGGGATGCAGGCAGGCAGGCAGGCAGGGAGACAGGTCAGGTCAGGTAAGTCAGATTGAATACACCCCTTTCCCTAAAAATGGACTCCTTTTATACGTTTTTCTATCCACTCCTAAAAATCGACTGCTTTTATACGTTTTCCCCGTGAGTGGGTGGGTTCAAAATGGCGGACCCTTATTTTACACACACAACACCAAAAACCACCATTTTAAACCCACCCACTCACATCCCAGGTCAAATCAGTGCACCCGAGTGAGTGGGTGGGTTCAAAATGGCGGACTTTCAACGTCCCAGAGAAAATAACCGGCCACCATTTTGAACCCACCCACTCACATAGCACTCAATCACCCCCGTGAGTGGGTGGGTTCAAAATGGCGGACCCAGAAAGTCCGCCATTTTAAACCCACCCACTCACATCCCAGGTCAATCAGTGCAACCGAGTGAGTGGGTGGGTTCAAAATGGCGGACGTCAAACGTCCGCCATTTTAAACCCACCCACTCACATTAAAAAAAAATTAACTCACGTATGCGAACCCCCCCTATGGCAACCCAAAAATTCACTTCGCGCATGCGCAGTGAGACGCTACCCCTCCGTTTTACTCTTTATATACTACTCATGAGCAATGAATTAGGTGTACCTATTATGTCAGAACAGTTAACAACCGTATTAGAGCAACATTCTTCTCCTGACATATACTCTGAGAAAGAACATACCAATTATGATGTACGAATTGCGATTTTGATTGAATTTTGCCTCATGGTTACTGGTGGCCAGGTCTTATGTCAAAGATGATTGGAAGAATACAATACTGGCTAAAGATGTGTACCTCAATTAATGAGAAGTATTTGTACTATTTTCAACATTATTATTGACATTTTAGGTTGTAGGTTGAAATTTCAATAGGATATTTTTTAGATAGCATAGTTTAGTTCCTAGTTAAAGGAATGGCAGATATTGGGAGAAAAAAAAACATTCTGTGGGATTCACCCCTGCATTCCTAGTCCACTCGTGCACATTAGCTGCGAATGTTAGATCCCGCGAACACGGATTGAAAGTAAAACCCTGGGAGATAATTCCCGCAAATAATAAGGTATCTACAGTATGTCATTCATATTCACTGTGTTTTTGTATTGTGATGCATGTGTCTTTTACATTGTACTGTTTTTTTTGACAGTGTACTGGTGTTGTTCTACCTTTGTCCTTCCTTAATACTTGTTCAGCGTGTCTGCCTGTTCACATTGAATGGCTACCATTGTCCTCAACCTCTCTTCCCTTTCGCTCATTCCTCGTTGAACATTAAGTGTTTCGCGTATCAACGTTTTCATGTCACGTTATTCTGTAGTATATGGGAATACATTCTGTGTATATATGTACCTTATGCACATGTACGGACTTGAGTTGAATTTGTCTGCTGATACCACAATATGTGTTTCAACATGATTATTGCGCCCGGTCACAGTAAGTTCCTTACAGGTAATGTGATTACTGTACATGTACACCATATACGTTTCTTATGAAGAATATTAGCGTGTCGTGATACCATCCACATGAAGAACAGTGCAACTTCCAAAATGCTGGATATACAGTTCCAGGATGTTAAACAGGCAAATAGCATTGTTCATGAGCATTTCATTGCAGGCTGCTGTTCACAGACTGGGAAGAATCTGAAAAAGGAGTGGAAATATATGACTACTAAACATATTTATATGATAATGACTACATCATGTACATGTTCACAAAATGTACTGTGTAGAGCATATGACATTGTTGAGTACCACAAGGTTAGAGGTGAGAACTATTTGTTAACCAAAAATTTACAATGCACAAAGAGACATTCATATATTTGTGGATTCCATGATATTGCATAAAGACAGCGGCCATTAATAAGCTCATGTAAATATCTTTAAATTAACTACTGTATGATTTCACCTCAAGCTGGTGAAAATACATGGTATAAAGACCTTGATTGGTACGGAGACTGTTGATGCGCTTGATGACATCTACATTTCTGCATGACTGTTGGCCGGGTTATAACCTTGTTGCCTGAGATTTCAGCATAGATGTACCTGCAACTAATGAGGTAAAAAGCAAACACAATAACCATAAAGGAAAAGTGTTGCAGGACAAAGGTGACTGTTAAAACTTAACAGTGTAGGATGACGGGGCAAGGATGGGGGTATTGACATGAATGGAAACTGTGACTTGACTGAATATGCAAATGCCGTTCACAGGGTACAGACGAGTCTGCTGATGTTTATTACTAATTACAAGTAGCATGTTTTGCTTATATGGAGTCCCAGACAAGAAACAGATTTACTGTCTTGCTCCTGCATTATGTTGCAATTACGTAGAGAAGCTCGGAGTTGTCGCATTAAGGTGTAGATTGAAATGCATAATGCATATAATATCCATTTCATATGTTCAAAATTGAATATAGATTGCAAATAGGAAATGAAATACAGATTCTAAATATGAAATAAAAATTTAGTGGGGGGTGGGTCCAGAACTACTTTTTGACATAATCACGCCAAAAACCGTTAAATCACAACTTTGCCTAGGTGTTTTCAAGAACAGCTGGAGTGACGTCACACAATGAGTCAGTGTAATTTGTGACGTCATATTACAACGTCGCAAAACCATGACGTTCACAACACAATAACATGCACTGATGTGCTTTGTGACTGCGCCGCAACTTGCACATATGGTTATTTTGGATACTGTCGACCCACCCTAAGAACAAGATTATGACAATTAATACACCATGAGATATTACATATTACCTGTAATCGCTGTTCACTCAGGAGAATGAATTAGAACCATAAAAGTGGGAAAATGCGGAGAAGGTGCAGCACAGATAATACAAACTGGCATTGTCTTATTAGTGATGGAGAGACTGGCAAATTGAATGTGGTTCTGTAAAGCTGCATATCAACCGTATCTGCAAAATACATATGCCAATAGTGAACTAGCTTACCATAGACAAAATACATAAAAGCAACAAGAAAGAGGGGTGCAAATATGTTATTGCTAGTGACAACACTTTTGTCAACATTTTCAGAGGGATTGGATCTTCCTGAAAATATGAGGGTATGAAGCTCAATTTTGGAGACAGGAGAAAGCACTGAGTG
This sequence comes from Hanleya hanleyi, assembly GCA_036873755.1. Classification (NCBI taxonomy): domain Eukaryota; kingdom Metazoa; phylum Mollusca; class Polyplacophora; order Lepidopleurida; family Hanleyidae; genus Hanleya; species Hanleya hanleyi. The sequence continues at coordinate 110,049 of JAVTVY010041920.1, read as the reverse complement.
AAAAAAGATGAGGGGGAGGGGGGGAGGAAGGGGAGGAGCACCTACTACCAGAGAGGTGGGTGGATGTATTAAAGGTCAACCCAAACGGAATTTTTTTTGTCTAGAAATGCTTGAAAATCCTCATAGTTCATACTTCACTTTGTACGGAAAAAATATTGAAAAATTCTAATCTGATCAGAAACACACTTAATATGGGAACAAAGTGGGCTATTTGACAGTTTGACGGCTGGGTTGATGACATCACGCAGGGAATGTGGTCAGTAGCTGATAACATGGAAAGCGTCAGTACAGTCAGAGCTCCAATTCAGATGTCGATTCGAGCGATATTTGCTCCTTTGATGGAAATATTTTTCACCAAGAAGATGAAATAGACACAGAGGATGATGATGACGTGCAAAATAACAGTTTTTGCAGACCAACGAAGGAATTCAGCCCTATGAATTTGAGCCGGGTACAACTCTGCTAATTTTTGACACGATTTTGACAGTTTTTTTGCAGACCAACGAAGGAATTCAGCCCTATGAATTTGAGCCGGGTACAACTCTGCTAATTTTTGACACGATTTTGACACTCCGATTCCGTCACGACAGCTTTCGCCCAGGCCGTTTATTCAATACAGATTAGTACCCAACTTGACTTGAAACATTATATCTATAAAGACCAAATGTCCAAATATTTCAAACTGTATTGAGTGTAGAACGATTCTGTGATACAACGAACTAGCACGTTGGTGTTGTTGTTGTTGTTGTCATATGCGGAGACTGCCTATTCGATGGGGTGAACTCCGGGATTCGACGGAATGGACAGTAAACTGTTGATAGGTCTGTTGATATACGTCCGATTTTAATTCGGTTTGTTTTCCCATATTCTCCAAGAGATACCAATTTCACAAATAACACTGTTTGATAACAAGACTGGAAATCCATGGCTGAAAGTTAGCCGGAGTGAGTGGGTGTAGAAACGACGAATAGATCGGCATTCACTTTTGCTCAATTTCCGAGAAATTACGTCAATTCAGTTGAAATCCAGTGACATTCCCACAATCCAAAATGTCACAGAATCATGAAAATATTAATATTACTAGAAGTCTCCTTAGCCGTTTTCTCGTAATGTTCGCTGGGGTGGATTTTGGGAGAGCGAGCATGCAGGGCCCCGTAGGCGCGTACAGCCGTCTCCCTGCCCGAGGCCTGGCTTGCAGGCAAGGTACTGTGGAGCCGATGTCCGTGGTCGCGTAGCCCGTAGGTCGATTCTCCTTGTTCTACGATTTCTTTACCGTCGCATTCTGACTTTTCTTCGACTTTGTGTTTGGAATCGCGGTTCCCTTTAGTTTTGGTTTATACCCCAGTTCCACTACAACGCTGTCCAGATGATCGAATGATGTCTTTCTGTCAAAATGCACCGAACAAATAGTTACGAGTATGGCCCGGGCCGCTTTACCACACCCTCGGGTTATGTACAAATTTCAGCGGTTTTCTCGTCTTTAGGCCACAAATGAAGACTGACATTTCATCTATAGTAAAAGTACAACCTCCCGCTGGTATCTGTAACAAATAATGCCCCGATACTACCAAAATCTACAGAAATCAGCAGGTGCCTATGACTGTGGTATAGGCTTTAACATAGAGAGTTCAAATCGGCTGTCCCTTCATGACGTCACAGCTGGAATTGACAGGAGAGCGATTTTCACCTTTCAAATGACAATATCTCGCCAACCAGAGGGCACAAAAATATGAAAAAAAATATGATTAATTTCAGAATCAAAAGGACTATTTTTCTATATTTTTGACCTCAGACCGTTTGGGTTGACCTTTAAGTGGAGTATGATGTAAGCTATCAGGCTATGTGATGGAATAGGGTTCGGTAAAGATTTTGTCGAAATGGCTTAGACAAATTAGTTATCAATGTTGCAATCCGATTGTTATTTTTTGACCTCCAGGTTGCTGGTACATCATGTCCAAAATGGCAAACAAGTGTTGTGCAACGTGACAATAAACTCTCCAATATCCAGCTAACATTCCATAGGTCGCTGTATATAGGTAAATATGCCAAATTTACAGAGGGGTAGCCCAGCTCAGTCAACACGGCAAGTCCAAACAACTTGCGCTTTGCAAAAAATATTCGCCTTTTTAGACGTTGGTGAGTAAATATTCCATTTAAAAGGAATCGGAAGAAGGGGTAGGAAAAGGTACACTCCCTACCTAAGTGTCAGAATGTTGGAAAGAGTGTGTGTGTGTTTGGGGCGTGGGTGCGGTATGTTTCCCTTCTTCGGCGATATAAGGCAAGCTTATAGATATGTATACCTACAGATTATATAATATATATGTGTATTGTTCTGAACACCGTCCATAATGCACATAGAATGACAAAAATTTCCCAGTGTTTCTTGGGTAAGACCCGCACTCCCAGTTTTAAAATGACCAGGATGCGTCCATGCAGAAAACGTTTTGTTTCTCGGCCCCTGCGTCCCACTAACATATAATGACATACGCTTGAGAGAATGAATGAATATATTCTGTGTATATATGCCGATTGCTATTAGGAGGTAATATTATCAAAATGTTTCATATTTCAAACAAAGGAATGATAAAACGTGGATTTATAAAAGTGTAGAAATAAAATCAGAGTAAACAATCATTTGCACTGCCTGCATAGTGTTGCAAGTCTGGATAATAAAATTAACCAAGACGCTCACTTGAAGACTTTTGGATGATATGCTCGATCTCGGTGGACAGTATATATTTCTTCTGAATAACAAATCTGCATATCGGCAGTTTGTTTTAGAATATAAACTGTTGGGAGTAGCTGTTAGTTTAATCATGCTCCATTGCACAAACCAATCAGAAGGTGACCACTCATTTAACTATATCAATTCCTTTTCCGAGTCCTCACACCTACGTTTATTGTTCTTATGATTTTCTGCGAGTCACTGGCGACATGATCGATCAGCACATATTCAGTGCCGAGCGTTTCATGTCATGCGGCGGCGGCTACGTTAACTACTACTGCTTCCATACAGATACTAAATTCACATTCGACGTTGGAAGTCAACTAAAGCAAATATAATGTATCCTACAAATGCTGGAATCATGTTGGACCTGTATATGTGAACGACTTTGAAGAATTGACGTCCTGAAATCGACATACCCTAAACGGATGCCTCTGCTGGCCCAATCTACCTTCGAATACATATTGGATTTGTGACGATATGTTTTCCGTCACAGTAAGAACGGAAACCATGAGAAGAAAAATGAACTTGTGGAACATGGTTTCTGACATTTTGTCGAATTCTACAACATACAAATTACACCTGTACCATGTTTCAGAATATCGATAGGTTATGTCATTTTATATCATGGTTTTGTTTAAAGTTGTTTGTTTATTCTTTATTGTCTGTGCTGATCGCTGAAGCTAACGCCTTATATTTTGTTCTCAACTGCAGAATTCTCCTGTAGAATTTACCATATGTGTTTCTTAGTTGCAGCTTGCGATTGCAGTCGTCATCCCTTCTAAAGTCTAGTTGCACCATATACGGATTGCACTTTCCTATATACGGTATCTTTAGCAAAGCTAGGATACCTTCTCTCTCCGAACATTGACGAGAAATGCATCTAGCATAGTCTGTATCATGTTCTCTGTTTTTAACCTACCCGAGTTGAAAACTGCAAATATGAAATCAACCCATGTCGAGTCTAGCCAGTCCACTTACAACAGATACAACCCCAGAACGAGTTCCAGATGGTTTTAAAAATGTGTTCAACATAATGGGCAGTAGTTTGACATTGTTGGCCCTGAAACCAGTCTCGTAGAACACCTGTTTACCATGACCGCCCTCGAACCACGGGTTGCGGGAAAACGTCGTGACACAGGAACTTTCTGGAGAGAAACTCACATCAACCCTGCGACCGGTATTGTATGGTGTTACAATAATTGACAGTCAGATTTGATGAATAGGAGTCTCAGAAAAGTATGCTTCGTCCCAAGCATTTATCGCCATATCAATCAACCCGTACTTCTTCGAACATGAACAAACCAATATCGTCGACTAAAACGATATGATGGGGGCTGCCCATGAACATTCTAAACTTCTAAATTCTAAATTCTGGATGACTTACCAGTGATTTATTCCTATGCTAAACATAGGCATATACCAGAACGTTGTCTCAAAAAGAGCATGTATTCGAACGAACAGATGACAATAAATGCTAATAAAATACGCAACAGGAACCATTTGACCGGACGATACTGGCGTGAGCACACCGGCTGTCTTCATACGTCATGGTCCCGTTTCTATACATCATGCCCGATCTCGACATACTGGACGATGGAGCCAGTATTCCTCGAGAAATATGGAACCAGATGATAACGACGATGTTGCTGACGACGTAGACAATGATTGCGAATAATGTATCACCTGTGGGGACGTGGGATATACGGAGGTCTTGTCGGACCTTATTTGACACGATTAAAAATGATGAGCGAAATGCACTGCAAATAGGAAATAAATATTACAAAGGCTACATGCTTCAGTTCGTATTTAGGTTAAAATTTTACTTGAGTAAGTCAAAGTGCATCAATTCAGACAATTCAAAGTTCGGCTGTAGAGCATCCCTGTATTCTACGCCGATACAATTTGCGAAGTCGCGTGCATACATTGCAGAAGAGGAGAGACTGTTCTCGCCTTTTGAAGTATCAAAATATGTGAGCTAAGTTGAAAGATGGCGAATATGAAAATTCATGAACGTGTCTGTTCGGCTGAGAAAACCTTCAATTGCACAATCTGATGATAAGCCTTACAGCTTTCCCATTAGCAAGCTTGCAAGCACAACCAATGATACGGGGGTAGGGGGGGATAGAACTTGATGCAGGTCCCGCTTTATATCGAGAAGATGCTTATGCCGGGACTGGAGACCGTTTGTTTCCCATTTCCCTCGTGTTTAACTAACCAGAGGTACATTATACTCTAGAAAAGGACTTGCGGATTTATTTGGATACAGAAAGGGAAACTGATTTGACAACGATGTATATAGTAACATGGGTTTGGATGTGGTAATGACAATGTGATAAAAAAAACATGTGTTGAGATATTGAAGCGGAATTTCTCTGGAATGTCGGACCTGACGCTTGTATCATCATTATCTTGTATCATCACTATCTTGTATTATCATTATCTTGTATTATCATTATCTTACTTCAGGTTCAGTTTGTTACATGGCATTTCTGTTCGTTTTCAGGTGAGATATCATCAAGTAGGCTTGCGAGGATCGCGCCTATGAAGCAGTCCAATCCACGGAAGACTCGGTCGAAAAAAATGAAACCGATGTGGGCGGAAACCAGGGAACTTTTGGAGAACTTTTATGGGCCTCACAACAGAAATTTGGCCAAAATCCTTCAAGATGACGGATATCTATGGAAAGATTAGCTGCTGCTCAAAATGGAATACGAGCGAACGCCTATCCAATTCATCTCAACCAATCTAAAAGAAATCTAGAATTGTATCCAGGCGTCAAGTCAAACATTATTCGGGTTCTCCTCGTCTATGTGACGTTTACCGTTACACGCTATAGTCACTTTTCAACAAAGAAAAATTTGAAAGGTTTTGTTTATGAGTCAGAATACTGCCTACTATAGAACAGAATGGTTTGAATTATATTCTCTCAGTGTTAACATTTACCAGAACAGGCTAATCTTCCCGAGCAAAACAGTCAAATCAATTAACCAATCATCGACAAAGGTGCGCTTTTGTGAGTTTCATCGGGAAATATTCTGTCTAATCAGTTCATCCTGAAGCAGTTGGTTTAGTTTGTCACGTTAGCTTATAGAGCATATCTGGTACTTTTGCTATAAGACGCTAATCCGCCCAATGTGAGAAATGCGAAGGGACGGATACAGCTAGAATATCGAAGGAGCCGCTAAGTGCTCTCGTCAAATGTATGTCGCGCGTCTATTACAACTCTCTATGACACAACTGCCTCAATTGTTACAATTTTATCTACGGTTGCTGTATCGCCTGGTGATGTCAATTCTGTGACATTATCGGGCGACTCCCCTGCTAATGTCGTAATTGTGACATTAATTGCTTAATTGTGACATTGATTGCTTTATTATGGCCGAGTGGTTTAGGCCGCTTGCATTTACTGCTGGCGATTTGGTGCCAAACTCTGAGGACGCGGGTTCGAGTCTCGCACGGGACTGACCCATCCAGCACTAGTATTTGTGCTTTACTGAGGAAGTGTCATCCTAAAAATAATTGGATATAAATGTTATCTACTTTATAAATGGCATTAGTATATATATATAATATCGGCTTTAGGAGCTGTGTCATTATATGTCTATCAGAGGGGTAGTAAATGTGCGTAATCTAGACTCCGATCTCCGAACTTCCTCTTTTGTAGAAGCTGAGGTGGCCGAGTGGTCTAGGCCGCTTCCATTTACTGCTGGCGATTTGGTGCCAAACTCTGAGGACGCGGGTTCGAGTCTCGCACGGGACTGACCCATCCAGCACTAGTATTTGTGCTTTACTGAGGAAGTATCATCCTAAAAATAATTGGATATAAATGTTATCTACTTTCTAAATGGCATTAGTATATATATATAATATCGGCTTTAGGAGCTGTGCCATTATATGTCTATCAGAGGGGTAGTAAATGTACGTAATCTAGACTCCGATCTCCGAACTTCCTCTTTTGTGAAAGCTGAGGTGGCCGAGTGGTCTAGGCCGCTTGCATTTACTGCTGGCGAATTGGTGCCAAACTCTGAGGACGCGGGTTCGAGTCTCGCACGGGACTGACCCATCCAACACTAGTATTTGTGCTTTACTGAGGAAGTGTCATCCTAAAAATAATTGGATATAAATGTTATCTACTTTCTGAATGGCATTAGTAATATATATATAATATCGGCTTTAGGAGCTGTGCCATAATATGTCTATCAGAGGTGTAGTAAATGTACGTAATCCAGACTCCGATCTCCGAACTTCCTCTTTTGTGAAAGTTGAGGTGGCCGAGTGGTCTAGGCCGCTTGCAATTACTGCTGGCGATTTGGTGCCAAACTCTGAGGACGCGGGTTCGAGTCTCGCACGGGACTGACCCATATCCAGCACTAGTATTTGTGCTTCACTGAGGAAGTGTCATCCTAAAAATAATTGGATATCAAAGTTATCTACTTTCTAAATGGCATTAGTATATATATATAATATCGGCTTTAGGAGCTGTGCCATTATATGTCTATCAGAGGGGTAGTAAATGTACGTAATCGAGACTCCGATCTTCGAACTTCCTCTTTTGTGGAAGCTGAGGTGGCCGAGTGGTCTAGGCCGCTTGCATTTACTGCTGGCGATTTGGTGCCAAACTCTGAGGACGCGGGTTCGAGTCTCGCACGGGACTGACCCATCCAGCACTAGTATTTGTGCTTTACTGAGGAAGTGTCATCCTCAAAATAATTGAATATAAATGTTATCTACTTTCTAAATGGCATTAGTATATATATATATAATATCGGCTTTAGGAGCTGTGCCATTATATGTCTATCAGAGGGGTAGTAAATGTACGTAACCTAGACTCCGAACTTCCTCTTTTGTGGAAGCTGAGGTGGCCGAGTGCTCTAGGCCGCTTGCATTTACTGCTGGCGATTTGGTGCCAAACTCAGAGGACGCGGGTTCGAGTCTCGCACGGGACTGACCCATCCAGTACTAGTATTTGTGCTTTGCTGAGGAAGTGTCATCCTAAAAATAATTGGATATAAATGTTATCTACTTTCTGAATGGCATTAGTATATATATAATATCGGCTTTAGGAGCTGTGCCATTATATGTCTATCAGAGGGGTAGTAAATGTACGTAATCTAGACTCCGATCTCCGAACTTCCTCTTTTGTGGAAGCTGAGGTGGCCGAGTGGTCTAGGCCGCTTGCATTTACTGCTGGCGATTTGGTGCCAAACTCTGAGGACGCGGGTTCGAGTCTCGCACGGGGCTGACCCATCCAACACTAGTATTTATGCTTTACTGAGGAAGTGTCATCCTGAAAATAATTGGATATAAATGTTATCTACTTTTTGAATGGCATTAGTATATATATATAATATCAGCTTTAGGAGCTGTGCCATTATATGTCTATCAGAGGGGTAGTAAATGTACGTAATCTACACTCCGATCTCCGAACTTCCACTTTTGTGAAGGCTGAGGTGGCCGAGTGGTCTAGGCCGCTTGCATTTACTGCTGGCGATTTGGTGCCAAACTCTGAGGACGCGGGTTCGAGTCTCGCACGGAACTGACCCATCCAGCACTAGTATTTGTGCTTTACTGAGGAAGTGTCATCCTAAAAATAATTGGATATAAATGTTATCTACTTTCTAAATGGCATTAGTATATATATATAATATCGGCTTTAGGAGCTGTGCCATTATATGTCTATCAGAGAGGTAGTAAATGTACGTAATCTAGACTCCGATCTCCGAACTTCCTCTTCTGTGGAAGCTGAGGTGGCCGCGTGGTCTAGGCCGCTTGCAATTACTGCTGGCGATTTGGTGCCAAACTCTGAGGACGCGGGTTCGAGTCTGGCACGGGACTGCCCCATCCAGCACTAGTATTTGTGCTTTACTGAGGAAGTCTCATCCTAAAAATAATTGGATATAAATGTTATCTACTTTCTAAATGGCATTAGTATATATATATAATATCGGCTTTAGGAGCTGTGCCATTATATGTCTATCAGAGGGGTAGTAAATGTACGTAATCTACACTCCGATCTCCGAACTTCCTCTTTTGTGGAAGCTGAGGTGGCCGAGTGCTCTAGGCCGCTTGCATTTGGTGCCAAACTCTGAGGACGCGGGTTCGAGTCTCGCACGGGACTGACCCATCCAGCACTTGTATTTGTGCTTTACTGAGGAAGTGTCATCCTCAAAATAATTGGATATAAATGGTATTTTCTAAATGGCATTAGTATATATATATATAATATCGGCTTTAGGAGCTGTGCCATTATATGTCTATCAGAGGGGTAGGAAATGTACGTAACCTAGACTCCGAACTTCCTCTTTTGTGGAAGCTGAGGTGGCCGAGTGCTCTATGCCGCTTGCATTTACTGCTGGCGATTTGGTGCCAAACTCTGAGGACGCGGGTTCGAGTCTCGCACGGGACTGACCCATCCAGTACTAGTAGTTGTGCTTTGCTGAGGAAGTGTCATCCTAAAAATAATTGGATATAAATGTAATCTACTTTCTGAATGGCATTAGTATATATATAATATCGGCTTTAGGAGCTGTGCCATTATATGTCTATCAGAGGGGTAGTAAATGTACGTAATCTAGACTCCGATCTCCGAACTTCCTCTTTTGTGGAAGCTGAGGTGGCCGAGTGGTCTAGGCCGCTTGCATTTGGTGCCAAACTCTGAGGACGCGGGTTCGAGTCTCGCACGGGACTGACCCATCCAGCACTAGTATTTGTGCTTTACTGAGGAAGTGTCATCCTCAAAATAATTGGATATAAATGGTACTTTCTAAATGGCATTAGTATATATATATATTATATCGGCTTTAGGAGCTGTGCCATTATATGTCTATCAGAGGGGTAGTAAATGTACGTAACCTAGACTCCGAACTTCCTCTTTTGTGGAAGCTGAGGTGGCCGAGTGCTCTAGGCCGCTTGCATTTACTGCTGGCGATTTGGTGCCAAACTCTGAGGACGCGGGTTCGAGTCTCGCACGGGACTGACCCATCCAGTACTAGTATTTGTGCTTTACTGAGGAAGTGTCATCCTAAAAATAATTGGATATAAATGTTATCTACTTTCTAAATGGCATTAGTATATATATATAATATCGGCTTTAGGAGCTGTGCCATTATATGTCTATCAGAGGGGTAGTAAATGTACGTAATCTAGACTCCGATCTCCGAACTTCCTCTTTTGTGGAAGCTGAGGTGGCCGCGTGGTCTAGGCCGCTTGCAATTACTGCTGGCGATTTGGTGCCAAACTCTGAGGACGCGGGTTCGAGTCTGGCACGGGACTGACCCATCCAGCACTAGTATTTGTGCTTTACTGAGGAAGTGTCATCCTAAAAATAATTGGATATAAATGTTATCTACTTTCTAAATGGCATTAGTATATATATATAATATCGGCTTTAGGAGCTGTGCCATTATATGTCTATCAGAGGGGTAGTAAATGTACGTAATCTACACTCCGATCTCCGAACTTCCTCTTTTGTGGAAGCTGAGGTGGCCGAGTGCTCTAGGCCGCTTGCATTTACTGCTGGCGATTTGGTGCCAAACTCTGAGGACGCGGGTTCGAGTCTCGCACGGGACTGACCCATCCAGCACTAGTATTTGTGCTTTACGTGAGGAAGTGTCATCCTCAAAATAATTGGATATAAATGTTATCTACTTTCTAAATGGCATTAGTATATATATATATAATATCGGCTTTAGGAGCTGTGCCATTATATGTCTATCAGAGGGGTAGTAAATGTACGTAACCTAGACTCCGAACTTCCTCTTTTGTGGAAGCTGAGGTGGCCGAGTGCTCTAGGCCGCTTGCATTTACTGCTGGCGATTTGGTGCCAAACTCAGAGGACGCGGGTTCGAGTCTCGCACGGGACTGACCCATCCAGTACTAGTATTTGTGCTTTGCTGAGGAAGTGTCATCCTAAAAATAATTGGATATAAATGTTATCTACTTTCTGAATGGCATTAGTATATATATAATATCGGCTTTAGGAGCTGTGCCATTATATGTCTATCAGAGGGGTAGTAAATGTACGTAATCTAGACTCCGATCTCCGAACTTCCTCTTTTGTGGAAGCTGAGGTGGCCGAGTGGTCTAGGCCGCTTGCATTTGGTGCCAAACTCTGAGGACGCGGGTTCGAGTCTCGCACGGGACTGACCCATCCAGCACTAGTATTTGTGCTTTACTGAGGAAGTGTCATCCTCAAAATAATTGGATATAAATGGTACTTTCTAAATGGCATTAGTATATATATATATAATATCGGCTTTAGGAGCTGTGCCATTATATGTCTATCAGAGGGGTAGTAAATGTACGTAACCTAGACTCCGAACTTCCTCTTTTGTGGAAGCTGAGGTGGCCGAGTGCTCTAGGCCGCTTGCATTTACTGCTGGCGATTTGGTGCCAAACTCTGAGGACGCGGGTTCGAGTCTCGCACGGGACTGACCCATCCAGTACTAGTAGTTGTGCTTTACTGAGGAAGTGTCATCCTAAAAATAATTGGATATAAATGTTATCTACTTTCTAAATGGCATTAGTATATATATATAATATCGGCTTTAGGAGCTGTGCCATTATATGTCTATCAGAGGGGTAGTAAATGTACGTAATCTAGACTCCGATCTCCGAACTTCCTCTTTTGTGGAAGCTGAGGTGGCCGCGTGGTCTAGGCCGCTTGCATTTACTGCTGGCGATTTGGTGCCAAACTCTGAGGACGCGGGTTCGAGTCTCGCACGGAACTGACCCATCCAGCACTAGTATTTGTGCTTTACTGAGGAAGTGTCATCCTAAAAATAATTGGATATAAATGTTATCTACTTTCTAAATGGCATTAGTATATATATATAATATCGGCTTTAGGAGCTGTGCCATTATATGTCTATCAGAGAGGTAGTAAATGTACGTAATCTAGACTCCGATCTCCGAACTTCCTCTTTTGTGGAAGCTGAGGTGGCCGCGTGGTCTAGGCCGCTTGCAATTACTGCTGGCGATTTGGTGCCAAACTCTGAGGACGCGGGTTCGAGTCTGGCACGGGACTGCCCCATCCAGCACTAGTATTTGTGCTTTACTGAGGAAGTCTCATCCTAAAAATAATTGGATATAAATGTTATCTACTTTCTAAATGGCATTAGTATATATATATAATATCGGCTTTAGGAGCTGTGCCATTATATGTCTATCAGAGGGGTAGTAAATGTACGTAATCTACACTCCGATCTCCGAACTTCCTCTTTTGTGGAAGCTGAGGTGGCCGAGTGCTCTAGGCCGCTTGCATTTGGTGCCAAACTCTGAGGACGCGGGTTCGAGTCTCGCACGGGACTGACCCATCCAGCACTTGTATTTGTGCTTTACTGAGGAAGTGTCATCCTCAAAATAATTGGATATAAATGGTATTTTCTAAATGGCATTAGTATATATATATATAATATCGGCTTTAGGAGCTGTGCCATTATATGTCTATCAGAGGGGTAGGAAATGTACGTAACCTAGACTCCGAACTTCCTCTTTTGTGGAAGCTGAGGTGGCCGAGTGCTCTATGCCGCTTGCATTTACTGCTGGCGATTTGGTGCCAAACTCTGAGGACGCGGGTTCGAGTCTCGCACGGGACTGACCCATCCAGTACTAGTAGTTGTGCTTTGCTGAGGAAGTGTCATCCTAAAAATAATTGGATATAAATGTTATCTACTTTCTGAATGGCATTAGTATATATATAATATCGGCTTTAGGAGCTGTGCCATTATATGTCTATCAGAGGGGTAGTAAATGTACGTAATCTAGACTCCGATCTCCGAACTTCCTCTTTTGTGGAAGCTGAGGTGGCCGAGTGGTCTAGGCCGCTTGCATTTGGTGCCAAACTCTGAGGACGCGGGTTCGAGTCTCGCACGGGACTGACCCATCCAGCACTAGTATTTGTGCTTTACTGAGGAAGTGTCATCCTCAAAATAATTGGATATAAATGGTACTTTCTAAATGGCATTAGTATATATATATATAATATCGGCTTTAGGAGCTGTGCCATTATATGTCTATCAGAGGGGTAGTAAATGTACGTAACCTAGACTCCGAACTTCCTCTTTTGTGGAAGCTGAGGTGGCCGAGTGCTCTAGGCCGCTTGCATTTACTGCTGGCGATTTGGTGCCAAACTCTGAGGACGCGGGTTCGAGTCTCGCACGGGACTGACCCATCCAGTACTAGTAGTTGTGCTTTACTGAGGAAGTGTCATCCTAAAAATAATTGGATATAAATGTTATCTACTTTCTAAATGGCATTAGTATATATATATAATATCGGCTTTAGGAGCTGTGCCATTATATGTCTATCAGAGGGGTAGTAAATGTACGTAATCTAGACTCCGATCTCCGAACTTCCTCTTTTGTGGAAGCTGAGGTGGCCGCGTGGTCTAGGCCGCTTGCAATTACTGCTGGCGATTTGGTGCCAAACTCTGAGGACGCGGGTTCGAGTCTGGCACGGGACTGACCCATCCAGCACTAGTATTTGTGCTTTACTGAGGAAGTGTCATCCTAAAAATAATTGGATATAAATGTTATCTACTTTCTAAATGGCATTAGTATATATATATAATATCGGCTTTAGGAGCTGTGCCATTATATGTCTATCAGAGGGGTAGTAAATGTACGTAATCTACACTCCGATCTCCGAACTTCCTCTTTTGTGGAAGCTGAGGTGGCCGAGTGCTCTAGGCCGCTTGCATTTACTGCTGGCGATTTGGTGCCAAACTCTGAGGACGCGGGTTCGAGTCTCGCACGGGACTGACCCATCCAGCACTAGTATTTGTGCTTTACGTGAGGAAGTGTCATCCTCAAAATAATTGGATATAAATGTTATCTACTTTCTAAATGGCATTAGTATATATATATATAATATCGGCTTTAGGAGCTGTGCCATTATATGTCTATCAGAGGGGTAGTAAATGTACGTAACCTAGACTCCGAACTTCCTCTTTTGTGGAAGCTGAGGTGGCCGAGTGCTCTAGGCCGCTTGCATTTACTGCTGGCGATTTGGTGCCAAACTCAGAGGACGCGGGTTCGAGTCTCGCACGGGACTGACCCATCCAGTACTAGTATTTGTGCTTTGCTGAGGAAGTGTCATCCTAAAAATAATTGGATATAAATGTTATCTACTTTCTGAATGGCATTAGTATATATATAATATCGGCTTTAGGAGCTGTGCCATTATATGTCTATCAGAGGGGTAGTAAATGTACGTAATCTAGACTCCGATCTCCGAACTTCCTCTTTTGTGGAAGCTGAGGTGGCCGAGTGGTCTAGGCCGCTTGCATTTGGTGCCAAACTCTGAGGACGCGGGTTCGAGTCTCGCACGGGACTGACCCATCCAGCACTAGTATTTGTGCTTTACTGAGGAAGTGTCATCCTCAAAATAATTGGATATAAATGGTACTTTCTAAATGGCATTAGTATATATATATATAATATCGGCTTTAGGAGCTGTGCCATTATATGTCTATCAGAGGGGTAGTAAATGTACGTAATCTAGATCTCCGAACTTCCTCTTTTGTGGAAGCTGAGGTGGCCGAGTGTCTAGGCCGCTTGCATTTACTGCTGGCGATTTGGTGCCAAACTCTGAGGACGCGGGTTCGAGTCTCGCACGGGACTGACCCATCCAGTACTAGTATTTGTGCTTTACTGAGGAAGTGTCATCCTAAAAATAATTGGATATAAATGTTATCTACTTTCTAAATGGCATTAGTATATATATATAATATCGGCTTTAGGAGCTGTGCCATTATATGTCTATCAGAGGGGTAGTAAATGTACGTAATCTAGACTCCGATCTCCGAACTTCCTCTTTTGTGGAAGCTGAGGTGGCCGAGTGGTCTAGGCCGCTTGCATTTACTGCTGGCGATTTGGTGCCAAACTCTGAGGACGCGGGTTCGAGTCTCGCACGGGACTGACCCATCCAGCACTAGTATTTGTGCTTTACTGAGGAAGTGTCATCCTAAAAATAATTGGATATAAATGTTATCTACTTTCTAAATGGCATTAGTATATATATATAATATCGGCTTTAGGAGCTGTGCCATTATATGTCTATCAGAGGGGTAGTAAATGTACGTAATCTACACTCCGATCTCCGAACTTCCTCTTTTGTGGAAGCTGAGGTGGCCGAGTGTCTAGGCCGCTTGCATTTACTGCTGGCGATTTGGTGCCAAACTCTGAGGACGCGGGTTCGAGTCTCGCACGGGACTGACCCATCCAGCACTAGTATTTGTGCTTTACTGAGGAAGTGTCATCCTCAAAATAATTGGATATAAATGTTATCTACTTTCTAAATGGCATTAGTATATATATATATAATATCGGCTTTAGGAGCTGTGCCATTATATGTCTATCAGAGGGGTAGTAAATGTACGTAACCTAGACTCCGAACTTCCTCTTTTGTGGAAGCTGAGGTGGCCGAGTGCTCTAGGCCGCTTGCATTTACTGCTGGCGATTTGGTGCCAAACTCAGAGGACGCGGGTTCGAGTCTCGCACGGGACTGACCCATCCAGTACTAGTATTTGTGCTTTGCTGAGGAAGTGTCATCCTAAAAATAATTGGATATAAATGTTATCTACTTTCTGAATGGCATTAGTATATATATATAATATCGGCTTTAGGAGCTGTGCCATTATATGTCTATCAGAGGGGTAGTAAATGTACGTAATCTAGACTCCGATCTCCGAACTTCCTCTTTTGTGGAAGCTGAGGTGGCCGAGTGGTCTAGGCCGCTTGCATTTACTGCTGGCGATTTGGTGCCAAACTCTGAGGACGCGGGTTCGAGTCTCGCACGGGACTGACCCATCCAACACTAGTATTTGTGCTTTACTGAGGAAGTGTCATCCTGAAAATAATTGGATATAAATGTTATCTACTTTCTGAATGGCATTAGTATATATATATAATATCAGCTTTAGGAGCTGTGCCATTATATGTCTATCAGAGGGGTAGTAAATGTACGTAATCTAGACTCCGATCTCCGAACTTCCACTTTTGTGAAAGCTGAGGTGGCCGAGTGGTCTAGGCCGCTTGCATTTACTGCTGGCGATTTGGTGCCAAACTCTGAGGACGCGGGTTCGAGTCTCGCACGGAACTGACCCATCCAGCACTAGTATTTGTGCTTTACTGAGGAAGTGTCATCCTAAAAATAATTGGATATAAATGTTATCTACTTTCTAAATGGCATTAGTATATATATATAATATCGGCTTTAGGAGCTGTGCCATTATATGTCTATCAGAGGGGTAGTAAATGTACGTAATCTAGACTCCGATCTCCGAACTTCCTCTTTTGTGGAAGCTGTGGTGGCCGAGTGGTCTAGGACGCGGGCGAGTCTCGCACGGGACTGACCCATCCAGCACTAGTATTTGTGCTTTACTGAGGAAGTGTCATCCTCAAAATAATTGGATATAAATGTTATCTACTTTCTAAATGGCATTAGTATATATATATATAATATCGGCTTTAGGAGCTGTGCCATTATATGTCTATCAGAGGGGTAGTAAATGTACGTAATCTAGACTCCGATCTCCGAACTTCCTCTTTTGTGGAAGCTGAGGTGGCCGAGTGGTCTAGGCCGCTTGCATTTACTGCTGGCGATTTGGTGCCAAACTCTGAGGACGCGGGTTCGAGTCTCGCACGGGACTGACCCATCCAGTACTAGTATTTGTGCTTTACTGAGGAAGTGTCATCCTAAAAATAATTGGATATAAATGTTATCTACTTTCTAAATGGCATTAGTATATATATATAATATCGGCTTTAGGAGCTGTGCCATTATATGTCTATCAGAGGGGTAGTAAATGTACGTAATCTAGACTCCGATCTCCGAACTTCCTCTTTTGTGGAAGCTGAGGTGGCCGCGTGGTCTAGGCCGCTTGCAATTACTGCTGGCGATTTGGTGCCAAACTCTGAGGACGCGGGTTCGAGT
Source organism: Hanleya hanleyi (assembly GCA_036873755.1). NCBI lineage: Eukaryota > Metazoa > Mollusca > Polyplacophora > Lepidopleurida > Hanleyidae > Hanleya > Hanleya hanleyi. Next base: position 93,386 of record JAVTVY010041920.1, on the reverse strand, counting down.
CTGGCACGGGACTGACCCATCCAGCACTAGTATTTGTGCTTTACTGAGGAAGTGTCATCCTAAAAATAATTGGATATAAATGTTATCTACTTTCTAAATGGCATTAGTATATATATATAATATCGGCTTTAGGAGCTGTGCCATTATATGTCTATCAGAGGGGTAGTAAATGTACGTAATCTACACTCCGATCTCCGAACTTCCTCTTTTGTGGAAGCTGAGGTGGCCGAGTGCTCTAGGCCGCTTGCATTTACTGCTGGCGATTTGGTGCCAAACTCTGAGGACGCGGGTTCGAGTCTCGCACGGGACTGACCCATCCAGCACTAGTATTTGTGCTTTACGTGAGGAAGTGTCATCCTAAAAATAATTGGATATAAATGTTATCTACTTTCTAAATGGCATTAGTATATATATATAATATCGGCTTTAGGAGCTGTGCCATTATATGTCTATCAGAGGGGTAGTAAATGTACGTAATCTAGACTCCGAACTTCCTCTTTTGTGGAAGCTGAGGTGGCCGAGTGGTCTAGGCCGCTTGCATTTACTGCTGGCGATTTGGTGCCAAACTCTGAGGACGCGGGTTCGAGTCTCGCACGGGACTGACCCATCCAGCACTAGTATTTGTGCTTTACTGAGGAAGTGTCATCCTCAAAATAATTGGATATAAATGTTATCTACTTTCTAAATGGCATTAGTATATATATATATAATATCGGCTTTAGGAGCTGTGCCATTATATGTCTATCAGAGGGGTAGTAAATGTACGTAATCTAGACTCCGACTCCGAACTTCCTCTTTTTGTGGAAGCTGAGGTGGCCGAGTGGTCTAGGCCGCTTGCATTTACTGCTGGCGATTTGGTGCCAAACTCTGAGGACGCGGGTTCGAGTCTCGCACGGGACTGACCCATCCAGTACTAGTATTTGTGCTTTGCTGAGGAAGTGTCATCCTAAAAATAATTGGATATAAATGTTATCTACTTTCTGAATGGCATTAGTATATATATAATATCGGCTTTAGGAGCTGTGCCATTATATGTCTATCAGAGGGGTAGTAAATGTACGTAATCTAGACTCCGAACTTCCTCTTTTGTGGAAGCTGAGGTGGCCGAGTGGTCTAGGCCGCTTGCATTTACTGCTGGCGATTTGGTGCCAAACTCTGAGGACGCGGGTTCGAGTCTCGCACGGGACTGACCCATCCAACACTAGTATTTGTGCTTTACTGAGGAAGTGTCATCCTGAAAATAATTGGATATAAATGTTATCTACTTTCTGAATGGCATTAGTATATATATATAATATCAGCTTTAGGAGCTGTGCCATTATATGTCTATCAGAGGGGTAGTAAATGTACGTAATCTAGACTCCGATCTCCGAACTTCCACTTTTGTGAAAGCTGAGGTGGCCGAGTGGTCTAGGCCGCTTGCATTTACTGCTGGCGATTTGGTGCCAAACTCTGAGGACGCGGGTTCGAGTCTCGCACGGAACTGACCCATCCAGCACTAGTATTTGTGCTTTACTGAGGAAGTGTCATCCTAAAAATAATTGGATATAAATGTTATCTACTTTCTAAATGGCATTAGTATATATATATAATATCGGCTTTAGGAGCTGTGCCATTATATGTCTATCAGAGGGGTAGTAAATGTACGTAATCTAGACTCCGATCTCCGAACTTCCTCTTTTGTGGAAGCTGAGGTGGCCGAGTGTCTAGGCCGCTTGCATTTACTGCTGGCGATTTGGTGCTGAGGTCGAGTCTTGGTCTAGCAATTACGATTTGGTGTGAGGACGCGGGTTCGAGTCTGGCACGGGACTGACCCATCCAGCACTAGTATTTGTGCTTTACTGAGGAAGTATCATCCTAAAAATAATTGGATATAAATGTTATCTACTTTCTAAATGGCATTAGTATATATATATAATATCGGCTTTAGGAGCTGTGCCATTATATGTCTATCAGAGGGGTAGTAAATGTACGTAATCTACACTCCGATCTCCGAACTTCCTCTTTTGTGGAAGCTGAGGTGGCCGAGTGTCTAGGGGCTTGCATTTGGTGCCAAACTCTGGGGACGCGGGTTCGAGTCTCGCACGGGACTGACCCATCCAGCACTAGTAGTTGTGCTTTACTGAGAAGTGTCATCCTAAAAATAATTGGATATAAATGTACTTTCTAAATGGCATTAGTATATATATATATATATCGGCTTTAGGAGCTGTGCCATTATATGTCTATCAGAGGGGTAGTAAATGTACGTAACCTAGACTCCGAACTTCCTCTTTTGTGGAAGCTGAGGTGGCCGAGTGCTCTAGGCCGCTTGCATTTACTGCTGGCGATTTGGTGCCAAACTCTGAGGACGCGGGTTCGAGTCTCGCACGGGACTGACCCATCCAGTACTAGTATTTGTGCTTTACTGAGGAAGTGTCATCCTAAAAATAATTGGATATAAATGTTATCTACTTTCTAAATGGCATTAGTATATATATATAATATCGGCTTTAGGAGCTGTGCCATTATATGTCTATCAGAGGGGTAGTAAATGTACGTAATCTAGACTCCGATCTCCGAACTTCCTCTTTTGTGGAAGCTGAGGTGGCCGCGTGGTCTAGGCCGCTTGCAATTACTGCTGGCGATTTGGTGCCAAACTTTGAGGACGCGGGTTCGAGTCTGGCACGGGACTGACCCATCCAGCACTAGTATTTGTGCTTTACTGAGGAAGTATCATCCTAAAAATAATTGGATATAAATGTTATCGACTTTCTAAATGGCATTAGTATATATATATAATATCGGCTTTAGGAGCTGTGCCATTATATGTCTATCAGAGGGGTAGTAAATGTACGTAATCTACACTCCGATCTCCGAACTTCCTCTTTTGTGGAAGCTGAGGTGGCCGAGTGCTCTAGGCCGCTTGCATTTACTGCTGGCGATTGGGTGCCAAACTCTGAGGACGCGGGTTCGAGTCTCGCCCGGGACTGACCCATCCAGCACTAGTATTTGTGCTTTACTGAGGAAGTGTCATCCTCAAAATAATTGGATATAAATGTTATCTACTTTCTAAATGGCATTAGTATATATATATATAATATCGGCTTTAGGAGCTGTGCCATTATATGTCTATCAGAGGGGTAGTAAATGTACGTAACCTAGACTCCGAACTTCCTCTTTTGTGGAAGCTGAGGTGGCCGAGTGCTCTAGGCCGCTTGCATTTACTGCTGGCGATTTGGTGCCAAACTCAGAGGACGCGGGTTCGAGTCTCGCACGGGACTGACCCATCCAGTACTAGTATTTGTGCTTTGCTGAGGAAGTGTCATCCTAAAAATAATTGGATATAAATGTTATCTACTTTCTGAATGGCATTAGTATATATATAATATCGGCTTTAGGAGCTGTGCCATTATATGTCTATCAGAGGGGTAGTAAATGTACGTAATCTAGACTCCGATCTCCGAACTTCCTCTTTTTTGAGGTGGCCGCATTTACTGCTGGCGATTTGGTGCCAAACTCTGAGGACGCGGGTTCGAGTCTCGCACGGGACTGACCCATCCAACACTAGTATTTATGCTTTACTGAGGAAGTGTCATCCTGAAAATAATTGGATATAAATGTTATCTACTTTTTGAATGGCATTAGTATAAATATATAATATCAGCTTTAGGAGCTGTGCCATTATATGTCTATCAGAGGGGTAGTAAATGTACGTAATCTAGACTCCGATCTCCGAACTTCCACTTTTGTGAAGGCTGAGGTGGCCGAGTGGTCTAGGCCGCTTGCATTTACTGCTGGCGATTTGGTGCCAAACTCTGAGGACGCGGGTTCGAATCTCGCACGGAACTGACCCATCCAGCACTAGTATTTGTGCTTTACTGAGGAAGTGTCATCCTAAAAATAATTGGATATAAATGTTATCTACTTTCTAAATGGCATTAGTATATATATATAATATCGGCTTTAGGAGCTGTGCCATTATATGTCTATCAGAGGTAGTAAATGTACGTAATCTAGACTCCGATCTCCGAACTTCCTCTTTTGTGGAAGCTGAGGTGGCCGCCTGGTCTAGGCCGCTTGCAATTACTGCTGGCGATTTGGTGCCAAACTCTGAGGACGCGGGTTCGAGTCTGGCACGGGACTGACCCATCCAGCACTAGTATTTGTGCTTTACTGAGGAAGTGTCATCCTAAAAATAATTGGATATAAATGTTATCTACTTTCTAAATGGCATTAGTATATATATATAATATCGGCTTTAGGAGCTGTGCCATTATATGTCTATCAGAGGGGTAGTAAATGTACGTAATCTACACTCCGATCTCCGAACTTCCTCTTTTGTGGAAGCTGAGGTGGCCGCGTGGTCTAGGCCGCTTGCAATTACTGCTGGCGATTTGGTGCCAAACTCTGAGCACGCGGGTTCGAGTCTGGCACGGGACTGACCCATCCAGCACTAGTATTTGTGCTTTACTGAGGAAGTGTCATCCTAAAAATAATTGGATATGAATGTTATCTACTTTCTAAATGGCATTAGTATATATATATAATATCGGCTTTGTGAACTGTAAAACATTGGTGAAGGTTCATCAGAGGGATAGTGTAGAATGGTAATTCATAATCTGATCTCCTGAACTTCCTCTTTTGGAAGCCGAGGTGGCTGAGTTTCCAGCCGCTTGCAGATTACATTGCTGCTGATTTGGTGCCAAAACTCTGAGACGCGTGGTTCTAGTTCGCCGCACGGGATCGAACCATCCAGCAATAGTATTTGTGCTTTACTGAGGAAGTGTCATCCTCAAAAATAATTTGATGGTAACGTTATCATTTTCTGGAATGGTGGAATATGGTTATGGGCGATATATAATATCCAGGCTTTCAGAGCCAGCCGGGCCAGAGAATATGTCTATCAGAGGGATAGTAAATGTACGTAATCTACACTCCGATCTCCGAACTTCCTCTTTTGTGGAAGCTGAGGTGGCCGAGTGCTCTAGGCCGCTTGCATTTACTGCTGGCGATTTGGTGCCAAACTCTGAGGACGCGGGTTCGAGTCTCGCACGGGACTGACCCATCCAGTACTAGTATTTGTTCTTTGCTGAGGAAGTGTCATCCTAAAAATAATTGGATATAAATGTTATCTACTTTCTGAATGGCATTAGTATATATATAATATCGGCTTTAGGAGCTGTGCCATTATATGTCTATCAGAGGGGTAGTAAATGTACGTAATCTAGACTCCGATCTCCGAACTTCCTCTTTTGTGGAAGCTGAGGTGGCCGAGTGGTCTAGGCCGCTTGCATTTACTGCTGGCGATTTGGTGCCAAACTCTGAGGACGCGGGTTCGAGTCTCGCACGGGACTGACCCATCCAACACTAGTATTTGTGCTTTACTGGGGAAGTGTCATCCTAAAAATAATTGGATATAAATCTTATCTACTTTCTGAATGGCATTAGTATATATATATATAATATCAGCTTTAGGAGCTGTGCCATTATATGTCTATCAGAGGGGTAGTAAATGTACGTAATCTAGACTCAGATCTCCGAACTTCCTCTTTTGTGAAAGCTGAGGTGGCCGAGTGGTCTAGGCCGCTTGCAATTACTGCTGGCGATTTGGTGCCAAACTCTGAGGACACAGGTTCGAGTCTCGCACGGGACTGACCCACCCAGCACTAGTATTTGTGCTTTACTGAGGAAGTGTCATCCTAAAAATAATTGGATATAAATGTTATCTACTTTCTAAATGGCATTAGTATATATATATAATATCGGCTTTAGGAGCTGTGCCATTATATGTCTATCAGAGGGGTAGTAAATGTACGTAATCTAGACTCCGATCTCCGAACTTCCTCTTTTGTGGAAGCTGAGGTGGCCGCTTGGTCTAGGGCGCTTGCAATTACTGCTGGCGATTTGGTGCCAAACTCTGAGGACGCGGGTTCGAGTCTCGCACGGGACTGACCCATCCAGTACTAGTATTTGTGCTTTACTGAGGAAGTGTCATCCTAAAAATAATTGGATATAAATGTTATCTACTTTCTAAATGGCATTAGTATATATATATAATATCGGCTTTAGGAGCTGTGCCATTATATGTCTATCAGAGGGGTAGTAAATGTACGTAATCTACACTCCGATCTCCGAACTTCCTCTTTTGTGGAAGCTGAGGTGGCCGCGTGGTCTAGGCCGCTTGCAATTACTGCTGGCGATTTGGTGCCAAACTCTGAGGACGCGGGTTCGAGTCTCGCACGGGACTGACCCATCCAACACTAGTATTTGTGCTTTACTGGGGAAGTGTCATCCTAAAAATAATTGGATATAAATCTTATCTACTTTCTGAATGGCATTAGTATATATATATATAATATCAGCTTTAGGAGCTGTGCCATTATATGTCTATCAGAGGGGTAGTAAATGTACGTAATCTAGACTCAGATCTCCGAACTTCCTCTTTTGTGAAAGCTGAGGTGGCCGAGTGGTCTAGGCCGCTTGCAATTACTGCTGGGGATTTGGTGCCAAACTCTGAGGACACAGGTTCGAGTCTCGCACGGGACTGACCCATCCAGCACTAGTATTTGTGCTTTACTGAGGAAGTGTCATCCTAAAAATAATTGGATATAAATGTTATCTACTTTATAAATGGCATTAGTATATATATATAATATCGGCTTTAGGAGCTGTGTCATTATATTTCTATGCTTTAGAGGAAGTGTCATCCTAAAAATAAGTAAATGTACGTAATCTACACTCCGATGTCCGAACTTCCTCTTTTGTGAAAGCTGAGGTGGCCGAGTGGTCTAGGCCGCTTGCAATTACTGCTGGCGATTTGGTGCCAAACTCTGAGGACGCGGGTTCGAGTCTCGCACGAGACTGACCCTTCCAGCACTAGTATTTGTGCTTTATTGAGGAAGTGTCATCCTAAAAATAATTGGATATAAATGTTATCTACTTTCTAAATGGCATTAGTATATATATATAATATCGGCTTTGGGAGCTGTGACATTATATGTCTATCAGAGGGGTAGTAAATGTACATAATCTAGACTCCGATCTCCAAACTTCCTCTTTTGTGGAAGCTGAGGTGGCCGAGTGGTCTAGGCCGCTTGCATTTACTGCTGGCGATTTGCTGCCAAACTCTGAGGACGCGGGTTCGAGTCTCGCACGGGACTGACCCATCCAGCACTAGTATTTGTGCTTTACTGAGGAAGTGTCATCCTAAAAATAATTGGATATAAATGTTATCTACCTTCTAAATGGCTTTAGTATATATATATAATATCGGCTTTAGGAGCTGTGCCATTATATGTCTATCAGAGGGGTAGTAAATGTACGTAATCTAGACTCCGATGTCCGAACTTCCTCTTTTGTGAATTACAACACATATAAGGGAGGTGGGAAGAGGTGCCGACATACTGACTGCGTCACATGACTTCACAGAATAGTTTTCTGGTTAACCTATTCTAAAGCACATACCAAGAATCCAACGATTCGTGATATGTGTTGTATCTCAGGGACGCTTTTATTGTACCTGTTCATGTGGCAACTTAGATGATATGACCACACGGCCCCTAGCACCGGCATAAGCGGTATTAGATACAAATCTAGAGAGCTATGATGGAAATGCTCTGACAACTCGTATACTGGTAATTTGTGAGCTGTTTCGCTGTGACAACTCGTACATTGGAGATTGGTGAGCTGTATTGTCGTCAGATGTAAATGACGGCATTTAACACAAAAGACTAGTCTGTAAGGCCCGATGTCGACCCAGCATCAACTTCCCACAAATGCCAACATATATCAAAGACCAAAGGTCTGTACAGGGGGCGGGCCTCGGGGACGAAACGTCCACCAGCAGAATCTCGCCATATACAGGAAAAAATTACAACACATATAAGGGAGGTGGGAAGAGGTGCCGACATACTGACTGCGTCACATGACTTCACAGAATAGTTTTCTGGTTAACCTATTCTAAAGCACATACCAAGAATCCAACGATTCGTGATATGTGTTGTATCTCAGGTACGCTTTTATTGTACCTGTTCATGTGGCAACTTAGATGATATGACCACACAGCCCCTAGCACCGGCATAAGCGGTATTAGATACAAATCTAGAGAGCTATGATGGAAATGCTCTGACAACTCGTATACTGGTAATTTGTGAGCTGTTTCGCTGTGACAACTCGTACATAGGAGCTGTGCCATTATATATCTATCAGAGGGCTAGTAAATGTACGTTATCTAGACTCCGAACTTCCTCTTTTGTGGAAGCTGAGGTGGCCGAGTGGTCTAGGCCGCTTGCATTTACTGCTGGCGATTTGGTGCCAAACTCTGAGGACGCGGGTTCGAGTCTCGCACGGGACTGACCCATCCAGTACTAGTATTTGTGCTTTACTGAGGAAGTGTCATCCTAAAAATAATTGGATATAAATGTTATCTACTTTCTGAATGGCATTAGTATATATATAATATCGGCTTTAGGAGCTGCGCCATTATATGTCTATCAGAGGGGTAGTAAATGTACGTAATCTAGACTCCGATCTCCGAACTTCCTCTTTTGTGAAAGCTGAGGTGGCCGAGTGGTCTAGGGCGCTTGCAATTACTGCTGGCGATTTGGTGCCAAACTCTGAGGACGCGGGTTCGAGTCTCGCACGGGACTGACCCATCCAACAGTGGTATTTGTGCTTTACTGAGGAAGTGTCATCCTAAAAATAATTGGATATAAATGTTATCTACTTTCTGAATGGCATTAGTATATATATATAATATCAGCTTTAGGAGCTGTGCCATTATATGTCTATCAGAGGGGTAGTAAATGTACGTAATCTAGACTCCGATCTCCGAACTTCCTCTTTTGTGGAAGCTGAGGTGGCCGAGTGGTCTAGGCCGCTTGCATTTGGTGCCAAACTCTGAGGACGCGGGTTCGAGTCTCGCACGGGACTGACCCATCCAGCACTAGTATTTGTGCTTTACTGAGAAAGTGTCATCCTAAAAATAATTGGATATAATGTTATCTACTTTCTAAATGGCATTAGTATATATATAATATCGGCTTTAGGAGCTGTGCCATTATATGTCTATCAGAGGGGTAGTAAATGTACGTAATCTAGACTCCGATCTCCGAACTTCCTCTTTTGTGGAAGCTGAGGTGGCCGAGTGGTCTAGGCCGCTTGCATTTACTGCTGGCGATTTGATGCCAAACTCTGAGGACGCGGGTTCGAGTCTCGCACGGGACTGACCCATCCAGCACTAGTATTTGTGCTTTACTGAGAAAGTGTCATCCTAAAAATAATTGGATATAAATGTTATCTACTTTCTAAATGGCATTAGTATATATATATAATATCGGCTTTAGGAGCTGTGCCATTATATGTCTATCAGAGGGGTAGTAAATGTACGTAACCTAGACTCCGATCTCCGAACTTCCTCTTTTGTGGAAGCTGGGGTGGCCGAGTGGTCTAGGCCGCTTCCATTTGCTCCTGGCGATTTGGTGCCAAACTCTGAGGACGCGGGTTCGAGTCTCGCACGGGACTGACCCATCCAGCACTAGTATTTGTGCTTTACTGAGGAAGTGTCATCCTCAAAATAATTGGATATAAATGTTATCTACTTTCTAAATGGCATTAGTATATATATATAATATCGGCTTTAGGAGCTGTGCCATTATATGTCTATCAGAGGGGTAGTAAATGTACGTAATCTAGACTCCGATCTCCGAACTTCCTCTTTTGTGGAAGCTGAGGTGGCCGAGTGGTCTAGGCCGCTTGCATTTACTGCTGGCGATTTGGTGCCAAACTCTGAGGACGCGGGTTCGAGTCTCGCACGGGACTGACCCATCCAACACTAGTATTTGTGCTTTACTGAGGAAGTGTCATCCTAAAAATAATTGGATATAAATGTTATCTACTTTCTGAAAAGCATTTGTATATATATATAATATCAGCTTTAGGAGCTGTGCCATTATATGTCTATCAGAGGGGTAGTAAATGTACGTAATCTAGACTCCGATCTCCGAACTTCCTCTTTTTGTGGAAGCTGAGGTGGCCGAGTGGTCTAGGCCGCTTGCATTTACTGCTGGCGATTTGGTGCCAAACTCTGAGGACGCGGGTTCGAGTCTCGCACGGGACTGACCCATCCAGTACTAGTATTTGTGCTTTACTGAGGAAGTGTCATCCTAAAAATAATTGGATATAAATGTTATCTACTTTCTTAATGGCATTATTATATATATATATAATATCGGCTTTAGGAGCTGTGTCATTATATATCTATCAGAGGGGTAGTAAATGTACGTAATCTAGATTCCGATCTCCGAACTTCCTCTTTTGTGGAAGCTGTGGTGGCCGAGTGGTCTAGACCGCTTGCATTTACTGCTGGCGATTTGGTGCCAAACTCTTGAGGACGCGGGTTCGAGTCTCGCACGGGACTGACCCATCCAGCACTAGTATTTGTGCTTTACTGAGGAAGCGTCATCCTAAAAATAATTGGATATGAATATTATCTACTTCCTAAATGGCATTAGTATATATATATAATATCGGCTTTAGGAGCTGTGCCATTATATGTCTATCAGAGGGGTAGTAAATGTACGTAATCTAGACTCCGATCTCCGAACTTCCTCTTTTGTGGAAGCTGAGGTGGCCGAGTGGTCTAGGCCTATTGCATTTACTGCTGGCGATTTCGTGCCAAACTCTGAGGACGCGGGTTCGAGTCTCGCACGGGACTGACCCATCCAACACTAGTATTTGTGCTTTACTGAGGAAGTGTCATCCTAAAAATAATTGGATATAAATTGCTTTATTATGACATTAATAGGTGATTCTATGTTTGTGACATGCATTCTGGTCCTAATATTTCGACACTATGGACTGTTGTTATATGTAGTATATTGCTAAGACTAGTATGACTACATATTTTCTTCTAATATAGACCATTAATAAAATTAAACCCTGGCCTGGGCTTTTTGGGACCTGTCCAGGCCTGGGGGGCCGAAATGACCTTCCTAATTATTGTTCTTACCCCTTCAGCTAGGGAGCTGAAACTTACCACACTATACCCTTGGGTCAAGCTCTACCAAAATATGTAACAAAAATCAAGATGGCCGCTTTGATGACGTCACAGTGACGTCATTTTCAAAAACGGCATTTTTTGGCCGATTTTTCGGTCAGATTTTCCGAATTTTTGATTTTTGCAATTCCTCCGCAAAAAACTGTATGATAAATTAGTAAACATTAATGTGATGGGAAATAAAATAGTTTTTGCCCCCTTTTCGTCGCGAAAAAGCAGAAATATTGAAGAAATATGACAAAAACATCACTTTTCTGGTACCCCACGTTGCCGCCATCTTGAATTTACCCATGATCCTCTGCTCTGGGGGTTATGCAAATAGGCTCGAAATGTCAAGTCAAGAAGTTTCAGCTCTTCATTTTTTGCCGTTCCGGAGTTTGGTAGGGGGTAGGGCCAAGATGGAGGGGGAGGGGGGGCATTTTGTCTCCCCCCCAGGCCTGGTAGGGTTGTAGTAATTACAGCTACATAGATATAAGCCAGTACAGTGGACAGGCTTACCTGCCGGTTAAAACCCTGAGAGAAGTAGTCTATCACGTCCTGTCCGTCCCAAGTCAGCTCTTTCTCTGGCTTCTTTACTAAGCCCGCGAGTTACTCTCATTGGCTAGAGGCCAATCAGCGCCCTCTACCAGGGAAGAAAGGGGAGATAACTCTTGTAATAATAATGAAGCACTTGTCTCCCCTGCATCACTGACACTAATGTTCGTTTAATAGTTTATTTACTGACAAGTGAGAAAACCTATTCTCGCTACACCCTTCTCCCTTTTCTTTTTGGGGAAGGGCATACCAGCGACTGGCAGAGTCTAAAACTCCAGCAAAGTATTCCCATTGATAAAAAAAACATACCATAAAAGTACGGAACTGTACCTAAAGCTTTCTCTACTATGAACTGGGCTAAAAACCGGACATAACCTAAGAACAATCTACGTAAAATTAGTCCGACAACAAAATACCCAACCCTAGATCATATAAGCTGATCTCTAACCCAACCCTCAGGTCGATTTTTCAGCAGCCCTGTAATTTCCCCAAGGAGATCCAAAGGAGCTGGAGCGAACTGGTCCACTTTTGGTACCAGTCCGACTCACTCTGGAATCTACCTTTCCCCCCAACCTCCCCTTCCCCTCATAAATTAAGGGCTCACTCAATTTATAATCTGTCAGCCCCTCTTAAATTGAGAGACTGGCTATCCTATACAGCCTATCAAGAAACAGATTGACTAACGAAATACTTGCCAGACTCTCCTAAATTGAGGGACTGGCAATATCAGACAGTCCGAGAATAAGTTTGACAAAATGCACCAGACATTTTATAATCTGTCAGCCCCTCTTAAATTGAGAGACTGGCTACACTATACAGCCTGTCAAGAAACAGATTGACTACTGAAATAATGGCCAGACTCTCCTAAATTGAGGGACCAACTATATCAGACAGTCTATCAAGTTTTGACTAACGACAATAACTATCAGACTGTCAGCACTCGTTGAGACCTGGCTCAACTTGAAAACCTATCAGTCCCTGTTAAATTGAAAGACTGGCTGACCAAGAAATAACTGTCAGGCTCCCCTAACTAGAGGGACTGGCTATATCAGATATCCCATCAAGAATAGTCTGACTAAGGCAATAACTGCAAGACCCTCAGTCTCTCACTAGTTGATTGACTGGCTAGCGAACATAGTCTGACTAATACAGTAACTGCCTGTCAGTCCTCCATACATTGTGGGACTACTCATATAGCTCAAGGCTTCAGGAAACCAGTATCCTCTGTATGCATCAACAGAGACACACACATGAAGAATCAACGCATGTGAAACACCCGTACACAAGGTGCCGCTAACACGTCAACTCAACATGTGAGTGAAGCTGCAGGACCAGAAGGAACATCGAAATCCATTTAGCTGAAGTGCACTGCGTTGCTAATGTTACCGCATTGCCAATGGTCAATTAGCCAGGGTCTGAATAAACATATCCAAAATGATCCCCGAATTTGATCAGACATAATGCTTCACAGCGAGCATTTAACCAAACAAGGTCAAGGCTTGTTCGGTGTCTGACTTTTATTTCAGACCCTGATTTATTAAATTTAAACCGGGGTGACAAACACCGGCACATATCTCACTGGGGCTTCCATAGAGAAGACACAAGCAGAGTTGTGGCCACAAACTCCCTGACCCTGTGTCTCCAACATCGATTGCCCCGTCATTCTCTCCCCTTGTTAAATCATCCCTCACAATTCGCACTCTCCTCAGCAAAAGCTCATGTAGCATCCAAGTAACTTACATGTAACCATTGCCGAATGATGTGCCAACCGTGAGGGCTGAACCCACAGATAAAATTTAACCCAACCCACCATTCCACAACCCCATCTACTCCACTTTCACTCGAGCCTTTCTCCTAACCCCCTAAAAAGTTGAACATATCTCCATCACACCACCACGCAACACACACTGCATATTTTTCCAACACACATCACATGTTCTCCCAACACACCAACTGTTCTAAAATAGGTACACACACCACACTCTAATGAACACTCAATCTACCAAAAATAATCATTCTAAAATATAGGCCCACACATCACAAATCAACCAACACACCTCACCATTATGCAACACCCCACACTGCGAAAAATATTGTGTTGTTTTAACACAATTTTGTGCTAAAATGGCTTCAACACAAACTGTTTTGTGTTGAAATCAACATGGTTTTGTGTTAAACTTAATATATCAACACAAACTTGTGTTGAGTTCAATACAAATTAGTGTTGATTCTTACACAATTTGTGTTATTTTCAACACTATTCTGGTGCTAAAATGGCTTCAACACAATTTTTTTCGCAGTGCACATCATTATTCAACATCCAAACATATCACAGATTTCTTGTCAGACATTTTATCATTTTTTTCTATCTTTCGCCCCCCAAAAAAAACAAAAAACAACCTACACAACATCAATCCAAAATGCCACATCACCTACATCAAAATACAAAGACATCACCAACATCAAAATCAACTCAAAACAGTGTGCTAGATGGCGCCACATCATCATGGCAATGCCCACTTTCAATCTGCATTGCCCCCTAACATTACCAATGCTAAAAGAGAACTAAACTGTCCAAACCGGTCGTCATGCATTAGCATTTTACTGCAGGAACTCCCATGTTCCCAATGACCAGAACCGATTCTCACTACGCCCTTCCCCCTTTTGTTTTTGGGGAAGGGCATACCAGAGACTGACAGAGTCTAAAACTCCAGCAAAGTATTCCCAATGATAAAAAACATACCATAAATGTACAGAACTGTACCTAAAGCTTTCTCTACTTTGAACTCGGCTAAAAATCGGACATAACCTAAGAACAATCTACGTAAAATTAGTCCGACAATAAAATACCCAACCCCAGATCATAGAAGCTGATCTCTAACCATAACCCTCAGGTCGATTTTTCAGCAGACCTCTAATTTCCCCAAGGAGATCCAAAGGTGCTGGAGCGAACTGGCCCACTTTTGGTACCAGTCCGACTCACTCTGGAATCTACTTTTCCCCCCAACCTCCCCTTCCCCTCATAAATTAAGGGCTCACTCAATTTATAATCTGTCAGCCCCTCTTAAAATGAGAGACTGGCTATCCTATACAGCCTGTCAAGAAACAGACTGACTAACGAAATACTTGCCAGACTCTCCTAAATTGAGGGACTGGCTATATCAGACAGTCCGAGAATAAGTTTGACAAAATGCACCAGACATTTTATAATCTGTCGGCCGCTCTTAAATTGAGAGACTGGCTACACTATACAGCCTGTCAACAAACAGTCTGACTACTGAAATAATGGCCAGACTCTCCTAAATTGAGGGACCAACTATATCAGACAGTCTATCAAGTTTTGACTAACGACAATAACTATCAGACTGTCAGCACTCGTTGAGAGCTTGCTCAACTTGAAAACCTATCAGTCCCTGTTAAATTGAAAGACTGGCTGACCAAGAAATAACTGTCAGACTCCCCTAACTAGAGGGACTGGCTATATCAGATATCCCATCAAGAATAGTCTGACTAAGGCAATAACTGCAAGACCCTCAGTCTCTCACTAGTTGATTGACTGGCTAGCGAACATAGTCTGACTAAAACAGTAACTGCCTTTCAGTCCTCCATACATTGTGGGAATACTCATATAGCTCAAAGCTTCAGGAAACCAGTATCCTCTGTATGCATCAACAGAGACACACACATGAAGAATCAACGCATGTGAAACACCCGTGCACAAGGTGCCGCTAACACGTCAACTCAACATGTGATTGAAGCTGCAGGACCAGAAGGAACATCGAAATCCATTTAGCTGAAGTGCACTGCGTTGCTAATGTTACCGCATTGCCAATGGTCAATTAGCCAGGGTCTGAATAAACATATCCAAAATGATCCCCGAATTTGATCAGACATAATGCTTCACAGCGAGCATTTAACCAAACAAGGTCAAGGCTTGTTCGGTGTCTGACTTTTATTTCAGACCCTGATTTATTAAATTTAAACCGGGGTGACAAACACCGGCACATATCTCACTGGGGCTTCCATAGAGAAGACACAAGCAGAGTTGTGGCCACAAACTCCCTGACCCTGTGTCTCCAACATCGATTGCCCCGTCATTCTCTCCCCTTGTTAAATCATCCCTCACAATTCGCACTCTCCTCAGCAAAAACTCATGTAGCATCCAAGTAACTTACATTTAACCATTGCCGAATGATGTGCCAACCTTGAGGGCTGAACCCACAGATAAAATTTAACCCAACCCACCATTCCACAACCCCATCTACTCCACTTTCACTCGAGCCTTTCTCCTAACCCCCTAAAAAGTTGAAAATATCTCCATCACACCACCACGCAACACACACTGCATATTTTTCCAACACACATCACATGTTCTCCCAACACACCAACTGTTCTAAAATAGGTACACACACCACACTCTAATGAACACTCAATCTACCAAAAATAATCATTCTAAAATATAGGCCCACACATCACAAATCAACCAACACACCTCACCACACATCATTATTCAACATCCAAACATATCACAGATTTCTTGTCAGACATTTTATCATTTTTTTCTATCTTTCGCCCCCCCAAAAAAACAAAAAACAACCTACACAACATCAATCCAAAATGCCACATCACCTACATCAAAATACAAAGACATCACCAACATCAAAATCAACTCAAAACAGTGTGCTAGATGGCGCCACATCATCATGGCAATGTCCACTGTCAATCTGCATTGCCCCCTAACATTACCAATGCTAAAAGAGAACTAAACTGTCCAAACCGGTCGTCATGCATTAGCATTTTACTGCAGGAACCCCCATGTTCCCAATGACCAGAACCGATTCTCACTACGCCCTTCGCCCTTTTGTTTTTGGGGAAGGGCATACCAGAGACTGACAGAGTCTAAAACTCCAGCAAAGTATTCCCAATGATAAAAAACATACCATAAATGTACAGAACTGTACCTAAAGCTTTCTCTACTTTGAACTCGGCTAAAAACCGGACATAACCTAAGAACAATCTACGTAAAATTAGTCCGACAATAAAATACCCAACCCCAGATCATAGAAGCTGATCTCTAACCATAACCCTCAGGTCGATTTTTCAGCAGACCTCTAATTTCCCCAAGGAGATTCAAAGGTGCTGGAGCGAACTGGCCCACTTTTGGTACCAGTCCGACTCACTCTGGAATCTACTTTTCCCCCCAACCTCCCCTTCCCCTCATAAATTAAGGGCTCACTCAATTTATAATCTGTCAGCCCCTCTTAAAATGAGAGACTGGCTATCCTATACAGCCTGTCAAGAAACAGACTGACTAACGAAATACTTGCCAGACTCTCCTAAATTGAGGGACTGGCTATATCAGACAGTCCGAGATTAAGTTTGACAAAATGCACCAGACATTTTATAATCTGTCGGCCCCTCTTAAATTGAGGGACTGGCTACACTATACAGCCTGTCAAGAAACAGACTGACTACTGAAATAATGGCCAGACTCTCCTAAATTGAGGGACCAACTATATCAGACAGTCTATCAAGTTTTGACTAACGACAATAACTATCAGACTGTCAGCACTCGTTGAGAGCTTGCTCAACTTGAAAACCTATCAGTCCCTGTTAAATTGAAAGACTGGCTGACCAAGAAATAACTGTCAGACTCCCCTAACTAGAGGGACTGGCTATATCAGATATCCCATCAAGAATAGTCTGACTAAGGCAATAACTGCAAGACACTCAGTCTCTCAGTAGTTGAGTGACTGGCTAACGAACATAGTCTGACTAAAACAGTAACTGCCTGTCAGTCCTCCATACATTGTGGGACTACTCGTATAGCTCAAGGCTTCAGGAAACCAGTATCCTCTGTATGCATCAACAGAGACACACACATGAAGAATCAACGCATGTGAAACACCCGTGCACAAGGTGCCGCTAACACGTCAACTCAACATGTGAGTGAAGCTGCAGGACCAGAAGGAACATCGAAATCCATTTAGCTGAAGTGCACTGCGTTGCTAATGTTACCGCATTGCCAATGATCAATTAGCCAGGGTCTGAATAAACATATCCAAAATGATCCCCGAATTTGATCAGACATAATGCTTCACAGCGAGCATTTAACCAAACAAGGTCAAGGCTTGTTCGGTGTCTGACTTTTATTTCAGACCCTGATTTATTAAATTTAAACCGGGGTGACAAACACCGGCACATATCTCACTGGGGCTTCCATAGAGAAGACACAAGCAGAGTTGTGGCCACAAACCCCCTGACCCTGTGTCTCCAACATGGATTGCCCCGTCATTCTCTCCCCTTGTTAAATCATCCCTCACAATTCGCACTCTCATCAGCAAAAACGCATGTAGCATCCAAGTAACTTGCATTTAACACCATTTACCCATTGCCGAATGATGTGCCAACCGTGAGGGCTGAACCCACAGATAAAATTTAACCCAATTCCACAGCCCCATCCACTCCACTTTCACTCGAGCCTTTCTCCTAACCCCCTAAAAAGTTGAACATATCTCCATCACATCACCACGCAACACACACTGCATATTTTTCCAACACACATCACATGTTCTCCCAACACACCAACTGTTCTAAAATAGGTACACACACCACACTCTACTGAACACTCAATCTACCAAAAATAATCATTCTAAAATATAGGCCCACACATCACAAATCAACCAACACACCTCACCATTATGTAACACCCCACATCATTATTCAGCATCCAAACATATCACAGATTTCTTGTCAGACATTTTATCTTTTTTTTTATCTTCCCCCCCCAAAACCAAAAAACAACCTACACAACATCAAACCAAAATGCCACATCACCTACAACAAAATACAAAGACATCAGCAACATCAAAATCAACACAAAACAGTGTGCTAGATGGCGCCACATCATCATGGCAATGCCCACTGTCAATCTGCATTGCCCCCTAACATTACCAATGCTAAAAGAGAACTAAACTGTCCAAACCGGTCGTCATGCATTAGCATTTTACTGCGGGAACCCCCATGTTCCCAATGACCAGGGCCTTCTTCCTAAAATCAACAACACAGTCGTAAACAGACAGGAAGTCCGAACCCAGTAACAAATCCTGAACCACCGGGGCTACAATCATGTCTCCAAAACAATTAAACCCTGCAACAGAAAGGGGAACCTGTCGAACCAACACTCCCATACTGGCCGTACCCTGAAATGCACCAGTTAGCTTAATGGGAGTAGATGACAGCCTTGTAAGCCCTAACTTTTCAAATAAGTCCGGACTCATGACTGTAACCTGAGAAGCAGTATCCACTATCGCACTCACTGGAACTGACCCGACCCTGACTGGAACTACCATTGCCCCCTCCTGAGCCCCAGACACGGTAATGCCTCGACCCGGCACCACCCGCCGAGGCAGGTCCTCCCGTGGTAACCAACCCATCAAGGTTAGTGCGAACGGGGCAACTTCGACTTATGTGCCCTAACTGGCGACAAAGATGGCATCGTACTTGGGGACATCGGAAGCTCTTATGTCCATTTTTCCCACAAGAGTAACAGGTAACTCTGTTAATAGGGGCTTCACAGGCTACCGGTAGCTTGGGAGAAGTGTCAAGTCTCAATGGAGACTCACCCATCCCCTCCCACTGACTCGAGTTCCGTGGAAACTAGACGGACCCCTGCTACATTCAAAGCTTGGTGATTATACAGTGAGGCGTTCACACATGTCAACGCATCCTGAATAGTTTTGGGGTCTTTCTTCATAGCAAACAAAACTACAGCCTGTGGTTCATGACTATCGATTCGACTAACTCACGTGGAGTCCCCGGATACCCTTTCACAGCTAAATGAACACACCTATAAGCAAAATCAGCCAAATGTCATCGGTCCCTCGCTTCTCCACCTGCAACTGATGCCGGATTGCTTGAGGAGGCTCGAGATCGCCATACCGTTTGTCTAAGGCTTCAAACAGCTCATCAAAAGAATTACAAACTGCTTTCGGTAGGAAAGAGTAATACTCGATGGCCTTGCCATGCATGCACTCAGTCAAACGCTTAAGAGATTTTGCCTTGCTCCACTTCCGATCTTGAACCTCCAATTCAAATTTAATTTTAAACGGCGATCAACCTTTGGCATCGCCGGAAAAAACTAATGTTCTCGGAAGTGGACGGCTGCTACTACGTGTAAAAGGTGATGCCGAGGGGCTACGGCCACGTGATGTTAAAGGACTACGGCTACGCCAGCGTTCTGGTGGAGGACCACGGAGAAGTCGACGCGATCTCGAACTCGCTTTATGTTGCCGGATAGGCTGCGAAACATTTGACCCTATTAAATTATCTCTCTTGTCCTCCTGACCATGAGCAATGCCGGAATGATCAATGGATGGAGAGGAATGGCTATCTTTGTGCTCCTCCCCAACCTTACTATGTGAAGGGACGAAAGGGTCAGAGATGGGCACAGAAAGACAGAAAGGTGCTCCATCCTCTGATGATGCCCCGACCCCTCGTAAGCATTCACCACCCCTGCATCCATATAATGTGCATTCTTGGTACTCTCACCAGAATTACATTCCCCACCACCCAACCCCGGCGTTTGCACAACATTGACCACAGACAAATTTTCCTGCTCAACATTACCCGTTAAAAACCTAACAGCACCGCCACCAGTCTGCACTGAACTAGCATCAGCCTCCACTCCTCTAACCATTGGACTAGTCCCCTGGTCCTGCATCATTGTCATAATCATTCCCAGTTTTTCACTCAAGTTGGTTACCCCTGCCCCTAATCTAGTCTCCATCCCTCTCAATTCCGTTCCCACCCAGTTCTCCAATTTACAAACCGTATCAACACATTGTGTCAATGTCCTGTGGAGCTTCTTCTGGTTAGATACTAGCTCACCGATTTTGGTAACACATTCTTTCTGGTTAGTTGCCAGCTGATCGATTCTGGTAACACATTCACCCTCGTTAGATACCAGCTGACCGATCCTGTTAACACATTCTCGCAAGCTCTGAGAGAGACTCTGAACAACAGATTCCCTTTCCCACCTTAAATTTTGTATGTGATTGTCCATCTCAGTTCGCAATTCCCCTGCATGTTTTTCAATTAATTCTGAAACATACTCAGGACAAATGGAAACATCTACTCCACTAATAAGAGAATTCTCCATCAAAGAATTATCCTGGACTTGTTCAATATGTGCCGTTGATACGTCTACTGGTACCAGTTCTGTCATGGTGTGAATTGCGAGACTCCACAAAAATGTAAATGAAAATATTCAATAAACCGCAATACACACTTCCAAAATGGCTGCCAAAATAAATCAACCTGCTTTACTTAATTTGTCAAAATACTGTCAACCAGACTCGCCTCCAATGGTACAAATCTAGCTACAATAAATTCCAACCAAGCTGCAGGAAAAATAAAATGCGCAGCTCAAAATTTACCGATCAACCAACTTGACAGCAATGGCTGTGATGTACAATAAATTCTGTTTTCTTTATGAAACAGAAATAAGTAGTTGTGTCAACTACTCACACTCGGTGAGTTTTCACTCCAGAAACTCACTGAAACAAAGAAAACAAAAAATCAAAATTCACCAAGTTGGCATTTCCAAATCAACTAAATTATGGTTGCGTATTTAATAAATGCTCTTCCAAAATCGGGGGCAGTGTTGATGCCAACACCAACTGTTTTTTTTTTAAATGTAAGAGTGTGTGTTTTAATAAACACATATCACTCAACCAAAATCAGATGGTGTCACTTGACACCACCAGACCACAATGTAATTGAGTGTAGCGCCGATATGTCAACACTCTTTTTTCAAAGTAAACCCAAGAATGCGTGTTTGAATAAACACTAAACTCTCAATCAAAATCAGATGGTGCAACTTAACACCACCAGATCACAATCAAATTGAGTGCAGTGCTGATATGTCAACACTCAAATCTCAAAATACAATCAGAGTTTGTGTTCTAATAAACACCAAACAATCAACCATATCCACCAGATCAAAATCTGATTAAATATGGTACAAGTTTGTTAACATCCCACCACCAAAATATTGACCGTTTATTTAAACTCAAAATTTATTATTAACAAAATACTGAGTGTATTTCAGCAACACTGACCACTCACCCTTTTTACGGTGTAAGTCACCATTGAGTACACCATCAAGGTTTACCGTGTATATTGACCACCACAGAATATGAGGTCAATTCAATTTGTACAGTGTAACTCATCAATTTATGTATTCACTATGTAAACTCACAGGTAGCATTCAGCTACATGTAACACCTCACGAAAAGCCACGAAGTTAGTAGCCAAGCTTCGAGGATAAATTTTGACCAAGTCCAAAAAAAGTAGGTACCAATATAATAGTAAATCTATTGAAACATCAATTTGGATGTTCTATGCCATGGCTAGCAAGAATTTCAATCAAATGAGAGAAATTCCCCCACATTCAACGTAAGCACCGGCTAACCCCTCGCGCAATAGCTACCAGGCAATAGCCAGGTAAACTTGACGATGAAATTGGGCGAATTCCAAAAATTACTAAATTGAACTCTAGCCTTTAGGCCATAGATTTTCAGTGAATGTCCCAATCAAATTCACAAAAACTGACAACCGGAAAATGCAATGTAGTTTGACCGATAATACAAAGTCAAACTATTCCTATACATTTTAAGTCGACCACGCCAGTGAAAAATGGCCAACAGAATTTGACAGTGCTATAGACTCCCACGAACAAGTCTCGATAAGACAACCGTGCAAAACTTCACCAGTGGCACAGCAAGAATGACCACAATTTGTCAACAGCACGACTGATGAATCCACATCACAAGGTCATGCAGTACATGACCCTGTACCCCAAACTCACTCACCAGACCAAAAGAAAATGACTAATCAGTCCGCCCGCGTTCAGTCATAAAAACTTCATCCCATGCACAAAATCTAATCCAAAAACTCCAACATTACCAACCCACCATTTACACCAGAAAAATTATGATGGGACAGAACTATAAACAAAACACAAAAATACACGAATGAACACACAGACAGTACCGGTACACATACATGACAACACAAACATATAAACCATTCAAATATTGCACCTGTCAAAACCTTTATCCTAAATTCTAACCCTAATTTTCCCTACCAAATATTATCTCAGAAAAATACATCAAAATTAACCAAACCACACAAAAGTCTAGCTAAATCTAAGGTGCAATATTGAAGGCAACCAGCAGGCTAGTTTGCCCGCTATACTGGCCGTCTAACCAACCTAAACAATTACAATCCTATCCCTTTTTTATTCCCGAATGTTACCCTTCAAGTTACTGTCGTTGTTGTTGTTGTTCCAAATGAACAACAATAACGTGTCGGTAAACTCGCAAAATTTTCAAAAGGAACGCGAACTCAAACCAAATTGTAAACTGGGGTAGTTCAAAATAACCCCACTTCACTCGGGATAAATTGTACCAAGCAGTGCCAAGAAAAATATGGCAAATAAAACCGATCTGACGAAAGAAAAGACTATCAAGGGTCCAATTTTCGTCACAACACACAGAATGTTTTTGGCTCAATTCACGGAACAATCAGTGTCAAACCACTCCATATATTGCACAGAGCTTCAGAACTATTGCTGTGTAATCTTTAGTTCACAACCAATGAAAGCCAAATCAATTTCATTAGGAAAATCCGCCATCGCGAAAAAACGTGATCATGCCGACGAGAGAAAACAAATATTCCAGAACTTCGCTGGAACCTCCAATTTTTCACAAAACCTTTTCTATAAAGTAACACACTTCCAGTTGATATCGACCCAATCGTAAATAACAGTCAACCAATTTGTGAGGACTCCGAAATCTGATTTTCACACGCAAATTTTCTCGAAAATGCAAGATGGCCGCCGGCCCGGATTGGCACTGTGGTCAGTTCACTATCGAGCGTGAATTTGTCGAAAAATAATCACAATTCTACGCTTGATATTTTAACTTCTGACACCAATTGTAGTAATTACAGCTACATAGATATAAGCCAGTACAGTGGACAGGCTTACCTGCCGGTTAAAACCCTGAGAGAAGTAGTCTATCACGTCCTGTCCGTCCCAAGTCAGCTATTTCTCTGGCTTCTTTACCAAGCCCGCGAGTTACTCTCATTGGCTAGAGGGCAATCAGCGCCCTCTACCAGGGAAGAAAGGGGAGATAACTCTTGTAATAATAATAAAGCACTTGTCTCCCCTGCATCACTGACACTAATGTTCATTTAATAGTCTATTTACTGACAAGTGAGAAAACCTATTCTCACTACAGGGTTAAAGATGTTATGATAGGCCTAGGGCAAATTAAAGGATATTTCAGAAAATATAGGCTGCCGAAACTTGTTGTAAAAAGAGAAAGACTCAAATCTCGGCACTTTAACTCTTTAGCTTTTTCTAACATGGAGTGATTCGGTAAACTGGCGAGAATAGTATACCTTTTCTGACCCATAGGGGTTACGTAGAGATAAAACTGTTGTTAATGTGTTAAAAAATTCTAAGTACAGTGAAAGAAACGGTCGTCATAGATAGTGTTGAAACTGGGATCTACATAATGTCGAGCATGTTGAAATAACTGGCGGGCGAAACAAATCAGATAATGGTATCTGTTTTGGATAAATAATAAATTACAACTTATATAAGGGAAGTGAGAAGAGGTGCCGACATACTGACAGAGCCACATGACTTCACAGTATAGTCTTCTGGTTAACCTATTCTAAAGCACATGCCAAGAATCTAACGATTCGTGATATGTGTTGTATATCAGGTAGGCTTTTATTGTACCTGTTCATGTGGCTTGATACACAATGCCTAACTAATGCTAGAAAATGCATTTAATGGTAAATATAACAGCTGTCACAAGACTGCAAAAAAATATTTTGTTGCCAATATATTAGCAAATGGCTTAATATTTCTCAATTTGACGGCCGTTTCTTCCACCGTATTTAGAATTTTTGACCACAATAACAACAGTTTTATCTCTACGTAACCTCTGTGGTTCATAAAAGTATACTCTTCTCGCCAGTTTACCGATTTAACAGTAATGACAGTGCTGAGAGTTGAGTCTTTCGCATTTATTAATTTTCCCTAGTCCAACCATAACATCTTTAAATTTTATTAATGGTCTATATTAGAAAAAAATGAATACTCACCATATTTGCTGGTGTTTTGCTTGATCATATTCGAAGTTGCATGTGCTTCGCTCGGTTCCCAGAATTCGCCGAAGTTCGTTTACAGGTTTTCTTTTAAACATTACAAAAAAGACTCAAGATAGAGAAATGAAACTTATATTTTCATAACCCTATAATACTCTAGATGAGAAATGTATACTTGGATTTGTATGTTATGGAAGCGCTTTTGAGGAAAATGATAAAAACCTAGCGTGAGTATATAGCAAAACTTCCTGGCGAATTGAAGCCTTCTTTTCAGGCAAATATCTCGTCATTTAAAGGGGAATGTTTTTCAATGTTTCAAAATCTTTCTGGAACCTTCCCTTATATGTGTTGTAATCTCTTCAGATTTAATAATCACTATACAGAATTCGCTCGATTATATTTTGATATGTGCGCATTTTGCATCGAGTTAAAATGTGTCCGTAGCTGGAACCGACCCAACTTGACGTCACTAACCTGTGTCGCGCGCAATATCATGGATCATGAAAAAGGTGTTTAGGTCGAGGTTTGAAAATGTATCATGTGGCTGTATTATAACGTCATGTTGTCGTATTGTATATCATTAAGGGTCAATATTTTGGTTTGTTGTATTGCTGATATGGATAAATGTTAAATCACTTTCTGATATGATGTCCAGTATTATAACAGTATGCCGAAGTTTATTAATGATATATATGAAGGGCTAGTTTTCGTGATTTTCTGTATATTTCTGGAGCTAATATGGGTAAATATATAAATGTCGCATTATACGAGTTCCAGTAGTATAACATGGTGCAGTTCAGTTTTCGTTATTTTGTTGGTACAGGGCAAAAATAACTTTACCTTGAACGTGATTGCATCGCGTGCAAATAGCGGTTAAAATAATGCTGCGCTGAAAGCTGACGCGTCGAGCGGAGAACAACCGCGCGACTCTGCTTACGTGACTGCGTGTGAAGTCTCGTTGAAGATAAACATTTTCTCATACACCCAGCATGAGAGGCGCTCTGACGAGTTTGGTAAATATCACAACCTGCGCCTGTTATATTAGTAAATATCACAACCTGCGCCTGTTATATTAGTAAATATCACAATCTGCGCCTGTTATATTAGTAGTCGTGATTATTTTTCTTCAACCACGATCAAAACGCGCAGCCACGATCAAAATGCGCACACTTTTGTAACAACAAGAATTCGCTAATGTTTTTTGTTTTTTTTTGTAGTCGCGTACAAGATTATATCTGCCCAGTACTGTATCTCAGTCATACTGCGGTGATAGTAAGGGAAACAGCTAACAACATTACCAAAGATATTTTGAGTATTACCGTAGATTAAAAGAGAAACAGATTTTTGATGCAAATTTCTCATAATGGTAATGAGATTGCTGTAGATCTTTTCATATAGAAACAAACGTGAAAACGGTCGCATACTCACAAAAATGTTGAAGATGCTATTGCTCGAGAAATGGCTCAGTAAACAGCTGGAAATCATTCAGCCAGCTAGCGTAACTCTTCTTGAGAAATGCATCCAAATATCAAAGAAAACCCACAGGTGAAGGAAAAGCACCCAAACTTTCAGAGGCATAACATTCTCTACGCAGTGGACGAAAGAACTAAAGAGAGGGGACAAAAGAAGGGACAACATAAAGAGGCAAAAAAACCACCAAATGACTAACACGTGATCAAGCGCGTAAAATAGAGGATTTTGTTGAAAAGTGGATCAAAGAGAGATAACTCAAGAAGATAAATCGAATCGAATGTTTGATTGTTCATATTAAAATAATTAACTGGAAATGAATCCCCAAGAGTGCATTTTCAGTAAACATGAAACTGTCCGTATCAGGGTATGAAATACCGAATTGCTGTTTGCTGCTATACTTGTATCATTCATGTATATTTTGTAAATATATTTTGTTTTGTTGCGAATTACACAAATAATGGTAAATTATAGGATAATCGCGAATTAGAAAATAATGGTGAATTCTGATTCTGAGTGAGTAGGATTTAACGTCGTTTTCAACCTTTTTTCAGTCATATCACGACGGTAGTATAGTATAAGCGTATTTAAAGTAACATTGACCTACTTTTTTGTTCCCCCGGGTAAAATTTGAGGCGGAACTGTGGCGACAGGGGTGATCACGTGGCGATCACGTGATCAAGGCATGTACTGACCTGTCTAGGCTATAGTTCCGGCAACCTTTGACCTAAAATTCTTCCGCGGTGATGCGGTCTGGTGGTGATGCGGTCTGCATGGACAAAATGCATGGAATGCATGTATGGACCCTGGGATGTACTGACTTTGAACACCATATTGACCTCGGGGAAGTACGGAGCGTTGACCTTTGACCTTTGCGTGGACGCGTACCGTGCAGTCTATTGACCTTGGTGGCGGAGTACTATTAGGGTTCAAGTGATCGGGTTGTGGGGCCGAATGACACCTCTGGGTGGGGAGGAAAACAGTCCGCGGGAAAAAATAGTGCGGCGAACCAATAGGGCGGGTCTGTATTGAATCCATTTAAACATTTAATACATTTAAAACGTTAATACATGTAAAATGGGCTTACCTTGAAGTGTCCAAGTTTTATAATTGGCTGGGTGTCCGTCCTATAGGGTCTGTACATATTGGATTGCATCAGCATTGGCTGGAGGCCAACATCCGGGTTCCGTTGGCACGCATCCAATTGGCTGGGTGCCAAGTTTTAGATGGGTCGGGTATTGGCCTGGTGCCAACATCCGGGTACTGTTGGCAGGCATCCAATTGGCTGGCTGCCAATTGGCTCAGTGCCAACTTTTTCGCTATAAAAAGGGGTCCGTTTTCAAGTCGATACCAACATTTTCACTGACCATCCGAAGCTATCGACCTCACCACTGCCAACCTGCCTCCAGCCTGCCTACAATCTGCCCAACGGACCAGCCTGCCTGCCTGACCACTGCCTGCCTACAGCCTGCCTGCCTGACGCTGTACCCGACCACTGCCTGCCTGACCAGCTTGTCTACCTCATCTACCTGTGTACCTTTCCAACATGAATCGTGATCGTTCAAGATCGCCCCTGAGACGAGATGACAACAATATGAGACCAGAACAACATTTTCCCGGAGATCCAGCGGTGCCTGCCGATGAAGCATTACCACAAGACCAGTCCGTGAGTGCCGTATACCGCCGACATTGGAACACCATTCGCCATTGCTTTCACCGTCAACGGCCCATACTGGATTTGTACAATTTCCGGCTGGTGGAGCTGATACATCTTCCGTCCTACGTGGAGCGTATTTTCAACGACCAAGCCACGTCGTTTCGGGTCAATATGACTTTTGGATACATTCTTCGGCACAAGGAGACCAATCAACTACGGTATTTCTATCCGAGCAACAACAATCATGTATTTGACCAGCCCTTCACGGTGACGGATGCCATTTCCCTGGAGCCGGTGATCGAGCAACTCACTACATTAGACCCGTTGGAGTGGGCCCGCCTACAACGACCGAACACGAAATGGTTGGTGGAAATGGTTACCAACGTCACATTCTACGTGACGAAATTGCGGAATCATCCGATCGGTGCTCCCGTCATTCTTCCACCTTGGTTGAGTCGACGAAAAGCCCTGTATGCGTTAACAGCCGGAGTACACGGACCCTACAAAGACCGGAAATGCTTGTTTCGCTGTTTGGCTGTACATTTGAACCAGTGTAATCCCAAGGCGTGTGATAGGGTGGCCAACTGCTATTGGAAACAGTATCTAGAGGAACAAGATATGGACGCGCGGCAGTTCCGAGGTGTTCCCTTCAAACATTTGGATGTCGTCGAATCGCTCTTCAAGGTGAATATCTTTGTCTATCGATTACTTCAGGAAGGCGAGGAGAACCCTGAATTTGTCGCTGAATTGGTGCATCGCTCTTCAGAACGATACGCGTCCACGATGAAGGTGAACGTCTACGACTACGGTGGAGTCAGTCACTTTTCCCTCATCTACAATATGAGCCTCTTCGCCCAATCTTTCAGCTGCACTCAATGCCAACGCGTGTTTGACCGTTCCACCGACTTACACCGACACGAGAAAATCTGTACGAACGCTGTGAAACGGAAATTTCCTGGGGGAGTATATCACAATACGCCGACTATCTTTGAAGACCTAGCTGATGAGGGTCGTGTGGTGGCGGAAGAGGACCGTTATTTTCCCTACCGGGCATGCTATGACTTTGAAGCGATTTTGGAACCTATGGACACTACCTCAGCCAAAACGCAGTGGACACAGCGTCATATCCCGCTGAGTGTCAGCATTTCAACCAACGTGCCCGGCTATGACGCTGAGCCTGTATGCTTCGTATCGACCAGTGACTCTCATGACCTGATTACGCGGATGATGGGGTATTTAGAGGCGGTGAGCGCGCGCAGTACGGAACTGTTGGTAGTCAAGTTCCGGGATGTTCTGGACGAACTCGATGAACGAATTCCCGAGCCGGGTGTGTCGTTCAGTGACAGCGAAGAAAGTGAGTCGGAGGAAGAGGAGAAAAGTGGCGAGGCCGAAAGAGAGATTCGTCCGGAAGATGTACCCTTACCGAAAGTGTATGCGGAAAAACTGAAAGCCCGGTTCGTGCAGTACCTGACTCAGTTACCCGTGCTCGGGTTTAATTCTGGCCGTTACGACCTCAACATGGTGAAGGAGTTTTTGTACCATTATTTGGCACAGTCCGGTGAAGTCAAGAGTGTGATCAAAAAGATTAATAATCACATGGCGCTTACTACCACGTCACTGAATTTCCTGGATGTTCGGAATTATTTGGCGCCCAATTACAGTTATGCGCAGTGGGTGAAGGCCTATGACTGTGAACAATCCAAAGGGCGGTTCCCGTACACTTACATGTCGACACTCGACCGCTTGGAGGAAACAGAGTTACCATCCCGGGACGCTTTTTTCGATGATTTAAAGCAAGAAGAATGTCTGAAGAAACCTACACTGAACTGCAACAGGTATGGAACGACCAACACATGGAGACCTTGCGGGATTTTCTGGTATATTACAACAATCTGGATGTCGTTCCCTTCCTCGAAGCGGCCGAGAAAATGGCGCAACTGTTTCGCAACCAAATGCAAGTCGACATATTCAAAGAGTGTTTGAGTTTACCTGGCCTGGCTCTTCGGTATCTCTTTCAAGACTGTTCTACCTACTTTTCGCTCATTCAACAAAAAGACGAGGATATGCATGATTGTTTGCGAGATAACATTGTGGGCGGGCCAAGCCTCATATTTCACCGGTACCACGAGAAAGATGTGACGACCATTCGAGGTGGGAAAATGTGCGACAAAATCATCGGCTTTGATGCGAATGCATTGTATCTGTGGGCTATTGCTCAACCCATGCCAAGCGGTCACTATACGCGGTGGTTAGCGGAGGGCCAGCATTT
This sequence comes from Hanleya hanleyi, assembly GCA_036873755.1. NCBI lineage: Eukaryota > Metazoa > Mollusca > Polyplacophora > Lepidopleurida > Hanleyidae > Hanleya > Hanleya hanleyi. The sequence goes on along the minus strand of JAVTVY010041920.1, from coordinate 63,233 downwards.
CAAACCACAACGGTCCCACAGACATATCGCCGACCAGTGGCTGGACTGGCAAGCCCATCGACGCGGCATTTCTATCCGACACCAATCCAACGCCACAGAAAAGCGAGTAGGAGATCGCCAACTGCCTGTCGATGGGTTTGCCCTGGTGAATGGAAGACCTACAGTATTTCAGTTTTACGGGTGCTATTGGCACGGGCACGGTTGTAAGTTCTCCCACGGTCACTACAACGATCGCCGTGGGAAATCGATGAAAGAGCTACAGGCGGAAGTGGTGGACAATGCTGATTATATTAAAGAGTTGGGGTATCATCTGATAGAAATGTGGGAATGCGAATTCCATACCATGTGCCAGGTCCTCCCACACTTGCGTAATTTCCTGAAAGAGCACGAGTACCCGCTCAGTCGTCGTCGTATTCTCACCACGCCACAGATCCTTGAAGCCGTGCGTACGGAGACCCTGTACGGGTTTATAGAATGTGACCTGCATGTCCTCGACGCCCTGAAGCCACAGTTTGCAGAGTGCCCACCCATTTTTAAAAACACGCTGGTGAGTCGAGCTGATATTGGAGACACCATGGGGGCCTACGCCGAGGAGCATGAAGTACTTAAACAACCGCGCCGGATGTTGATAGGCAGTATGTGGGCTGAAAAAATCTTACTGGGCACACCACTTCTGCGCTGGTATATGAGCCACGGTCTCGAGGTCACACGAGTCTATCAAGTCATGCAGTATGTACCCAATGCCTGTTTTTCCAGCGTCGCTGACACCGTAACGGCCGCTCGTCGTCAAGGAGATAAGGATCCCAGTAAGGCCATTATCGCTGAGTCCTGGAAGCTCGCGGGGAACAGTTTTTATGGGAAATCTGTAACGAATCAAGCCCGCCACGTCACCGTGAACATATGCACTACGAAACAAGCGCGAGCAAAAATCAACTCACCGCTGTATCGATCCGTCGACGTCATCGATGATGATACCTACGAGGTTACCTCTGCCAAAAAGACCACGCGTTACAACTTACCCCTCCAAATCGGGTGTATGGTGTACAACATGGCCAAACTCCAGATGTTGGAGTTCCTCTATGACTTTATACACGTGTATTTCGACCAGAGCGATTGGCAGTTGATAGAAATGGACACAGATTCTACCTACATGGGTGTCTCTAATGCAGACTGGGAGTCACTTGTGAAACCGGAACTACGAGTCCAGTATGAAGCGGAACGGGATCAATGGCTGCCTCGACGCGACCATTACAACCACGATAAACGCACTCCAGGCCTATTCAAGCTAGAGTGGAGTGGAGAAGCCATGATCGCCCTGTGTTCAAAAACCTATTACTGTTACGGTGAAGACCAAAACAAGTTCAGCTGCAAGGGGGTCAATCGACGAGACCCCACCATTAACAAAGCTCTCTACCTGGACGTGCTTCAAAACCGCGTCAGTGCTAGTGGGACCAATCGAGGATTTCGTGTGGCAGCTCATCAAATGCGTTCGTACATACAGCAACGAGATGCCTTCACCTTCTTTTATCCGAAACGGCAAGTCCTTCCCGATGGGGTCAGTACCACCTATCTGGACTTGTGAACTGATGACTATACTACATATATTGCCTCTAACCGATGCGAATTTGTGACTGTGTGTGAACTCTAAATTTTCACATGTTGTGAATAAAACATGTAATTCTCAGATGTATGTTCTAGTACATAACGCATTCTTGTAGTAATCTGTATTGTTGTTTAATATACAACCCTATTGTACATTCTTCGAAAATTCTCATGAATACCCAATCGACATAGTCTGTATACAGTACTTTAATCGCCTTCCTAACAGTTCTTGTACATGTTCTTGTTTGAATCTGTGATTGATGGTCAACCATACAATATAAAAAATATATCCTATTCTGGCAAGCTCACACGCCTCAGATAAGTTTACCACAAATACACACTACAACCAGACCTTTACGAAATAGAAAACATCAGACATAAACAATTAGTAAATTTAGAACAAGTACACACAAACTAGAAATAGAGACTGGATGATACTATAATATCCCCTGAAGACGAAAAACAGATTTTTATTGGCATGTGCTAGTCTCTATATTAAAAGAAAACCATTATCTGATCTGCTACAAATACAGGATAATGTTACATCAGCAATGGACAAAGAAAAGTATGTAGAAATTCTGTTCAACCCTCCATCAGAACATGGTGAAATAGCGATGTACATACATAATATATATAGGAACGAACAGATAAATGCCCAACCCAGCTGAGTATACTTAGTTCTATCTTCTTTCTTTACAAATTGATATTGCCACAGTAACAGGCTTTATCTCTGTATCAATTGACTTTTATATTATTTTGTTATTATTATGGCATTTGCCATACTCTATATGTGACAGAGTCGAGCAATAAAAAGAATTGAATTGACTTGTTTGTATTATTGAAATTTCCTTGTATACGTAATATATAGTAATTGTTCACCTGAATAAAACATTGTTTCACGTTCTATCAGAATTCACGAATTATTTATTTGTAGCCGAAAAATAATTTTTTCATCAAACTGAGAAATACAAAATCATTCAGACTTCCAAGGAGGGCCTTGAAGACTGTCGAATTATCCACACCATCCCAAATTTATTAGCCGATATTCTATTCTGTGAAATACTGTAGCGGGGTATGAAAACGCACTGAGTCACCCGTGGACTCGCAACAATTCGCAACAAAGTGTAATGTAATGTGTTCATTTTTAGCCACCCATTTTCTACGACCTATACAGCCAAAATATGCACACACATATCTTTTTCTTATATTTCATTGGCTGAATACCCTCTGTTTTGCCACACCCAACCCACGTGGGCGTATGGGCGAAGAAATTCATCTACCGTGACAAGCCCAGAAGCGGAAAACCGCTGGGGTGTCGAGACCAAACCATGAAACCAGGAAACATGTGTGTGTGCCGTTGACCAAAATCATTAGCTTGACAGTTTAGTGCGTTCATTTCTTGCATGTAGTATAAAGAAGACCGGATTTACCGAATGGAAATATCTGTAAATTTCGAAAAAATCCGTGACAATCCCAGAAGCAGAAAACCGCTGGGGTGTCGGGACCAAACCAGGGAACATGTGTGTGCCGTTGGCCAAAATCATTAGCTTGACAGTTTAGTGCGTTCATTTCATCCATGTGGTATAATGGAGACCGGTTTTACCGACGGAAATATCTGTGAATTTCGAAAAAAAAATATATATGGAATGAGGTCCGTGGTGATACCCATATTTTTTAGGATACGAATCAATGCATCGTGATGAAGGCTTGGTGTGTTATACCCACCTAGGAAAAACAGCCCAGACATATATGCATAAAACGCCCAGCAATATGGAATTTTTCCAGGTATACATCAGGAATAGGGACTGAACTCTTTATCAGGTAAGCTGGACTTTCGTATACTTGAGTTGAAACCCATGCAGATAACCCATTCAAATTTCAATGCATTGGCAACATAGCTTCGCACGAAATATACTCGCCCCTGTTGACAGGATTTTTTTATACTCACACAACAACAGACAATTTGAAGACAATTTTTCTAGCGGGACTTACCCCACAGTCTCACCATATCATGATATTACGTAAACTAGTTCATATCCAGAGCGAGGCTCTGGCTCGGTGAAACGTAAACACTGGCGAGAAAGCACGTGGCCCAGGCTAATCAAACATGCCGAAAGGTGCAAATAATGGCTCAAGTAAAGGAAAAGGCAAGAAGCAGAAAACCGCTGGGGTGTCGGGACCAAACCAGGGAACATGTGTATTGCCTCTCAGCTCAGGGGCTAGCTCTCGTGTGCGGGCAGTTTTTGGTGAGTTTTTGGCCTCGCGAGGCCGGGGAAAAAATATCAAACTTGTTTGATAATTTCGCCTCAAGAGGCCAAATCCTCAGCGTGTGCGGCGAACGCAAGCCAACAGCTCAGCAGTTTTCTTGGACCGGCCAATCAATCGCATGTTATTTTCACGGGATTCATACGCACGACTCTTCAAAATGGTCTTGAAAAGACATGGTTAGAACTATAACATATACATATGCGTATCCAACCACAACACCACGATAAACAGTGATGAAAAGGTCTTATTTTCACTCTAACTAGCTTAAGTGTAATGCTTTCTAGACAAACAGATTACTTCTGGTAACACGAAAGAAGAAAACGTCGCATGTACGAGTCCAAGAGATCTTTAATCTCGCCCACAACATAGATCCACAGCATAGATATAAAAATAGGTACCGTGGCATAGAATTAGAGAGAACATTTCAATACACCTCAGGGAATTGATGTAATATACTCTTCCGTCATAAATCTACAACATAAATGTAAAAATAGATGCCGTGGCATAAAATTAGAGAGAGCATTTCAATACACCTCAAAAAAATGAAACCTGGACGGGTATACCCTTCATCTCGAAGGGTCGCAAGTTCGATTCTTGCTTTCATTCTGTGTGTGTGTTGGACATGTGTTTTTAAATTTTATTATCACCAGACTAGCTTGAATGTTTTATGAACGCTAAATATAGAGGAGAAAAGCGCAACATTATGGCTAAACCATAACAGTTGACAGCTGGAAAACGGTGTAAAAATAGATACCGTGGCTGACCGGCTCACAGATGCTCAGAAATTAGCCGCCAATATTTTTTGTAAGAAAAAAAAAATTCTCCCCATTTCTGCATATTCATACATGAAGACAATATACTATAATCAACATATCATCATTTGAAGACAATTTTCTAGCGGGTTTTTTTTTCCAGCAGGGAATTGATGCAATATACTCTTATGTCATAAATCTACAACATAGATGTAAAAATAGATACCATGGCATAAAATTAGAGATAGAACATTTCAATCTGCCAATTTTCGTAATTTTTTCTTGACGAAATAGAAATGAACGCGAATCTATATTCTACAAAAACTAGAATATATTACCGTAGGTGAATTTTATTAGACTCATTTTAGACTGGTTTGTGCTTTCATCGAAAGTGAGAACACATCTCGAAAATTGTTGTAGTAGCGTTGGCTGGCTGCCAACAGCCGGGTTCGGTTGACACTGGCTGAATGTCAATGGTACCGTTGGCGCCGTGCCAACTGGCCCCCAGCCAGTTGGCACGGCGCCAAGTCCTTCACTATAAAAGGGACGCATTTTCCAATTCAGTATCTTTGCTTATATCACTGTCCCTCGGAACCCACGCTATAGGTGTGGGGTTCAACAGCTCCCCATCCACCAGTAGAACGTCCACGAACAGAACGTCCATCACCAGGACGGTTTGGGGCTGTATAAAAATGCGGATTCCAATGGCCATATCGGGTACGGATTGCGGACCTTTATTTCTAACGGTCACAGACTTTAATAGAAATCGATCCACGATCATGATATCTGAATCTAGGACAAAAGTTGCAGTGGACAAAAGCCCTAGCGAACAATAGCCTCATACCAATTAATTAAAAACCAATAAATCCAATAGCGCGATCGGGCTATTGTACCATAAATACTGGGCTATTTAGATAGGCACTACGAGAAAATTTAGATACATTTAATTATCCAAATAGACCCGATCGCGCTATTCTACCCTTACGGTATCCACCTCCTCTTATTTTTTATCGTTTATTAACTATCACTTCGTTAAAAAGATAGGCACTACAAGAAAATTTAGATCCATTTAATTATCCAAATACACCCGATCACGCTATTCGATACTATTATTTTTATCGTTTATTAAGTATCACTTCGATAAAAAAACGAACTGGTTATTAATCAGTAGCAAAAACGGTTGAATAGAGCGATTTGAGCTATTCGTCATTTTGCAGAACTAACGACAGCGCGCCCAGTGGACCCTGCGCACGTGTGTGCATTGCAACAGTCAAACAGTTATGACAATTTTGAGATAGACAATTATGGCAATACTCTAATAATATGGGGTGGACGGTCACAGTTAAAAACCTGTTTTTATAGCTCCAACAATAACGTCACATTTATACAATCTTTTCCCGTGGTATATATGTGTTTCCAATGTACATGGTGTTTATGTACCATAGAATGAATATTCATCGAGTACCGAATTGGAATAACATAGTTGTTTCAGAACCTAATCCGTATAGAGCACATTTGGCTCAAAAAGATATCAAGATCACAATTCTCTTCTAGTTAAATGACTATATCTTTTTAATACTCATCTCTGAGCCCCAGCTGACAAAAGCCCCAAATTCAAATATATGTTTTTAACCACTCTTGTTTGAAGCGTACCGTTTAAAATGCTTCATGTAGAATTGTTTAAAAGTTTCATGTACCGATACTTAGAAGTGGCAATATGTGAATAAATGATCTTAATAGTCGGTTATATCCCAGTAGTATACAAAGGGCAAATGGTGGACGTTTGACCTCAGAAATTTGCATATGACCTCTGTGACGTCACGCGACAGCCCATGGTGGATGGGTGGGTGGTGGGTTTAAGATGGCGGCTGTGGTGGTGGATGGGTGGGTGGTGGGTTTAAGATGGCGGCTGTGGTGGTGGATGGGTGGGTGGTGGGTTTAAGATGGCGGCTGTGGTATGTGGTGGTGGATGGGTGGGTGGTGGGTTTAAGATGGCGGCTGTGGTGGTGGATGGGTGGGTGGTGGGTTTAAGATGGCGGCTGTGGTGGTGGATGGGTGGGTGGTGGGTTTAAGATGGCGGCTGTGGTGGTGGATGGGTGGGTGGTGGGTTTAAGATGGCGGCTGATATTTGTTCCCCCGGGTAAAATTTAAGGGGTCTCAAGGTCATCTGGCGATCACGTGATCAAGGCATGTACTGACATGTTCTGGATTGCATCAGCATTGGCTGGGTGCCAAGTGTTGACCACTATAGGTCTGGCAACCTTTGACCTTTGTATTCCTCCGCGGTGATGCGGTCTGGCGGTGATGCGGTCGCGGAAGAAAGCTTCCGCGGAGGAAAAGTAGTCCCTAGACTACAAATACGCTGCATGGTCCGATTGGGGCGAGTGAGGCTCTTTTCAGTCATGTCATGGGTGTTTTCACAGAATAAATGCCATGCGGAGGATGGGTACTAGTATTTCGCTGACGTCCTAGTAATAAACATAATCTATAGGTGTTGTACCATGTTAATAGGATCAGTCTAGCATCTGTACCACCCTAGGGTCGAGTGTTTATTGTCCCGTGTATCTCCGCAAGAAAACAACAAACAAAATGGCGGCTCCAGGATGGTGTGGGGATGCCCTTTCCATATCACGGCGTCGACCGTAGCGCCATCTGCACACATTGACGCAAGGGAGACAACTCGTGTAGCCTAAGGGTATGAAAATAGCCGTGTTGGAGCTAGGGGAGTTACTACTGGTCCAATGGGGTTTGGGTTTAAGATGGCGGCTGTGGGAGCCCGAATCATAACGGACTGAAATTATTCAACCAGCACAGGGGCTTGCCCGGAGCGAATTGGTGAAATTTTTGAAAAAGTACTGTGACAGAAATTGATGTGACGGAAATAATACTTCTATGAATAGGGCGAAAACTTATCTAAGATAATTTTTCTGTCATAATTAATTCTTGGTCGAGTATCAACTATTCAGATATTACGGAAAGTACTGTTGTTATAAGGTATTGTTTGTTATATATCAGACACGATCAGCTGATATATGTAAACAAACGATCTATATTTAGACCCTCACGTGATCTGCTACGTTGCAGCACGCGCTCTTTGATCTTGGCGTTCCGCCGCCGTACAAGAAGCTCAAATTGAGACGGAGAATTTCGTTACCATTACCAGTAAATTGTAAGTTTATTGCGGAAAGAATTTATATTGCATAAATTCCTGCGGGAAATAGGAAGTACACATATAAGAGAATATTGTCTTGACGTAAAAAGTTTGGACATTTCATATTTACGGAGATATGGATTTTTATAACTGAGCCGGTTTTTCGTGTAAACCATCGCAGCGAAAAGGGAAACGGCTGTCATCTTCGTTTTGCTATGTCACAAAAAGTGCTCGAATTACTTATTTCTAAATTATTTCATCACGAATCCAACTAAGGTTAGCAAGTATACATATTTTACGATATAGTCAATAACTGTGAGCACATAAGACGTTCTGGTTGATGAGATCTGAATTTTTGAAGTTTGGCAATTTTCTGACTTCGAGCTTCGAATACCCGCCGCCATATTTGTTGGAAGCCGGTCGGGTGTTCGTTTGTCATGATGGAAAATCATTAATTAATCATATTTTGAGATATATTTCTCAACACAACCTTGTATTCATTGAAAATATAATTGTTCAGGCTTAGGCCTACATTGCTAACTGGTTTGCTGCCTTTGAGGTAATATTTGTTTCGGCAGTTGTTTCCGCCCATGCGATGAGAAAATATGCCTGAAAAAAATGTCTAGTTTTGTGTCCGCTCCACAGACATTTTACACCAATATACATATATTGCGACCAGTCTATGATACAGTGCCACCCCAGTGTCGAGCATTTATTGTCCAGTTTGCACCAGCAAAGAAAAATCACGAACGTTCATCGAACGTCATCGATGGGGACCTTCATGTGGTCTTCCGCGGTATATGAATCACTTACATTTGAATGCATGAATTAGTTTGATATAATTTTGTTGGGTGTGGATGATTTAAAAGAGTGGAAATATTCCGTGCAGGTCTGTTTTATGTAACAAACGCTAAGAAAAATGGCTACCCAAGGTCAATTTCCCCGGCTTCCCCGGATAATAGCGCCAGCCAAACCACAGCCCCATCTATACGCTTTGATGCAAGGGAGACAACTCAGACTAGGCCAATTTCTCTTGTAGGCAAAGGTAATCTCCCTGATTCGCACATTTCTATCTTTTTGCGTGTTTTGGGTGGTGGAGTTTTTTTTATGGATTTTACTATGAGCTATGAGGTTGTAGAATACGATGGGAAAAGCTATGAAATGTTTTTTAAGTACCGGCTAGGCTTGTAAATAGATGCATATACACCCATAGACACTCATATACTGGGATATTAGCCCGATGTATGTATAAATCCATACGGGATGGACATGTTGGAGTCTAGGTGGAGCACTAGTGGCCCGATTGGGTAGAGTGAGGTCTTATTTTAAAGCTCTCGAGGAAATAAATAAATAAATAAATAAATAAATAATAATAAAAAAAATCAAAAAAATCGGCGAGTAGTGGACAAAGGGGAAATTGGGAAGTACTGACCATGCCCCAGAATACTTCATATGCATATCACGGCCTTAAGGCCTATGTAAGATGTAATCTACTTCACATTTTAGTAGTATAAAAAGCGCAAGTCCTATTGACCTTGCCCCTCCAAAGAAATAAAATCGGCTCTATTTTACAGGAGTATATACGCAGGTCACGTGGCTTGTTACGTCACTTCCGGGTTTTCACTAAAAACTACCTCCAAACATAGAAGAGTTCCAATTTTTCCCCTTACACGTCCGTATGTTCATCCTCCACACCCAGAAGAGTTCCAATGTTCAACCTCCGGGACTTTTTCACCGGCGCGGCCCCCCCCCCAGCGCGAGCGCGCGCGCGAACGCGGGTTCTCCGGCCGCAGCGCGCGCGCGCGCGTCAATGTAGGGAGAGGTTAAATCGACAACATAGAACTTATAGTCATCAACTTAATCTATACGTGTTGGACGAGTCTCTTCACTCACCGTATACACGCACCTCAATGAAATGCCCGCTCCAAACCTAGACCAAAAACACGTACTTGGTCTGTGGGCTGATTTCATTGGCTCTCTATTTTTACTATAGTGCTCTTGCATTCTAACCTTGATGGGTTACATTTTGGCCCCATCCTACACCACTGATTTCAGTTTCACTGAATCTCCACATTGGGCATTGATGCATTATGAATAAAACACACAAGACAGGGTGTTTTTTTTGGTGAGATCTCATTTTGTTTTTTATTCAGTAACAACAACAACAACGTGAGAACAACCACGTGAAAACTCAAGCCCAGAACAAGGGGCTTGTACATTGAAAGAACTGAAGCCCAGAACAGAGGGCTTTTAAACTTAAACCCAGAACAGCGGGCGTATGTACATTGAAAGAATTCAAGCCCAGAACGGGACTTGTACATTGAAATGATGGGCGGCCCAGTCATAGACGAGTACATCTCGGTCCTCGGCCTTGGGGTACTCGTCAAACATCTGTACGATGGTAGATAAGGGTCTTCCCCGGCATCGATGGTACAGGTAAAACAAGCAATATTGTCCGCACACGCTACTGGTCAGGCTTTGCAACGTTTGACTGTTCCAACACCACGTCTCTGTGCCTTGATCCATGAAGTCTGTTAAATCGGGATGGAAGGGTGGCAGGCCGTACGGGTCAAAGTATTCGCCCTGCTGTTCTGTCAAGTACACGGCCACCCAATGTTCACCGGGCCGATCCATCGGGTCCGTGTTGAGAACGTAAGCAGCAGGATACATACGGTCTAATGGGAACACATCTCGGGCGAACACCCCTTGAAACATCATACGTGTCTCTGGGTCATTCTCCAGCACGGTGGTTATCTGCTCTGTATCCATGTTAGGTGGAGAAGTCACACAGCACGTTGCGCGCCTTGTCCACTTGAATGATGTTGTCAAACTCGGCGTAGCAGATCACATTGACGGTGCTCCGGAGGGCTCGTTGAAAGTGGATTTCCAACCGTAAATTGCCTTGCTTGGCCAGGGCCAGCTGATGGTCGTTCTCTAAGGTGGGGGTCAGATCGAAACAGAACAACGTGTATCCGTTCCCGTAGGCCTCCCGACTGATGAAATTCCCTTCGTCCTGGTTGATTTGACCGGTGGCTGTAAACAGGCTCTGATAGGCTCGAATGAAATTCGCGCGCCCAAAGTTCGGGGTTAAGGCCGTGGCTGGCACCTGTTGTCCATCCACATGCAGGGCCACAAAATTGATGCCGAAATGTTTAAAGTCAAACGGATTCTCTGGGTAGGCTCCACTGAAACTGGTATTTTCCACACAGGCCAGGATCAATCGCTTGGGTAGTTCCCCCAGGAACAGGTTGTCTTTGTTGGCGCTCATATTTCCAGCAGACACAGAGAACACTTTGGTTTGCACACGTCGGATAGGGTACTGGGCTGGTTTTGTTTCCAAGGCTTTCATGTGTCCCAATTGAACGGCTGGATTCGGTTTCACTTTTCGGACATACAGGACCGCGTCTTCGATGACAATCTTATAGTCAGCTACATGCGCCTCTACGTTAGTGGCCATCAAGGCGAAGGTCGGAGGCGCCCGTATCAGTCGGATTTTGATGGGAACCTTGTTCAAGAGGTATCGGTCTTGCATGAACATGTCTGCGTGCAGTCGACCGATCATATCCACCGAGACGCCGTTCGCGGTCAAAGCCTTCCGTTGGCTATATCCCGTATTGTCGTTCTCTGCGCCCATGTGCTCGGCTTTGTCCTGGTAGAATAAAGCGGCTGTCAGTTGAGATTTTTTAGCCTCTCGCCCATGCGACAACAGCGTTTCGATGTAGGCTCGATAGGGGTACGTGTTGGTCGAGTCACTGATGAGTTTGTCGCTGAGAAATATATCCACCTGTTGAAACATCGAGTGCAGCCAGAGATTCGTCGGGCCCACCGTTGCTTGGTCGACGATTCTGGTGCCATCTCCACTGACGATCTTGGCTTTCACATACAAGTAGGTATGGGCTAAATCCACATAGGTCGTATCCGCATTACTGATGGTGAACTCGATGGGTCCTGTTGCGTTGATGCTGGACAGCGGGAGATGCTCCACCCATAATCCTTGTTCGGCACTGGTCTGTGTGGGCGGCACGGTCCACAAATCAAATTCACTGTTGGTGGAGGGGCAGGACTCGGCGTGGATCAAGGACATGTTTTAAGAAAAGATATCCCGGGTCTTCTTCGATGTGCGTCGTCGCTGGGTCGGTCGTCGACTGGTGCGTGGTCTCGGTGGGGCAGCTCTTTTATTCCCTACGGTGCGTCGTGCTTTGGCCACCAAGACGCCTCCCGCTTCTTTGGCCCGCCGTTTCAAGGCTTCTTTGGGTGCCGTACCCCCCAATACATCACCGGCCACTTCCAGTCCACTGCGTACCGCTTGTTTGCCGATTGCTTTCACCCCACGCGTCACCAAGGGCAGGAACGTTTTGACGATGCTCCCGAGTATGTTCCCCAGTCCATGTCCACGTTGCATGCGTGCACCACTAAACACCGGAAAGCCACCCCCGGCCTGTTGGGCATAATAGTCCATATAGCTGCGTGCATCGCACTCGTAAGGCACCTTCATTATACAAAGTGGGGAGCACGTGCTTGTCGAAAATGAAGTGTCAGCACCACTTTCCCGCGTTCGAATGCCACCGGTCGTCCCGTGTCATCTCTTATATCCACCGTGATCGTGTTGATGTGGGTTTGTCGTACAGGCAGGTAGAGCATGTGGGTGAAACTGTGGGTGACTTGATCGCCATACTTATTTTTAATGGGCACCACCCGTAACAGAGGTGTGTTGATATCGCCCACGATGTGGTTGTCCACCACGTCCGAGTAGACGTAGAGTCCGTACATACCCGACTTCATATCCATCGGGATCTCGCCTTGGTGTTCGGTGGGACCAGCGAACGTCTGTAGATCGAAACCCAGCATTTGCTGTAGCATAGGACTCAGTACGACACTCGCGTTGGCGGTGACGATAAGCTCTGCCTTGTCGTTGTGTGCGTTGTAATCGAAGTTCACGTGATTCTTGAAGGGATAGGCTTTGATGGGTCTTGAAGTATTTGTGACCTCCCGTAGAGCCTTATAATGCAACAGTCTTTGACAGCCCACCCATGAACTCCTTGGGAGTATCGTATTGGCCTTCAGGGAGAGTGAGTCGGGTGTCTTTTCCTTCGTAGGTCACCTCGTACCACACTTCATTGGCTCGCACGTTGTACCACGAGTAAGGGTACTGAATATCCACCAGTCCACATTCCCACCGGCCAGGTAAATGCAACGGTTGTGGTAATTGAGTCACATACTTGGCCACGGTGTTGTCAGGAAACACATCCAGCGAACTGTTACTGGGTAGGGTGAGGTAAAACATGGCGACTGAGCTGTCCTGCTGCTGCTGTTGGTTTTAATAGGTGTTCCAGACCTTGGGTGGTTGTGTCCGGCGTCGTGTTCGTCGCGTTGACTTGCTACGTGTCACGGCTCTGGAAATGTGCGGTGTCCTGATCAAGGGTGGTTTTTTAAAGGTCTGAAAAGAAGGTGCCCGTTGTGGTGGTGGTGGAGTTTTGGGGGGTGACTCCGGTTCCCATTCGGATTCCCAAGGTTGTGGAATCTGTCGTGGTGCACGACTCGGCGATTGCTGGGTTTGCTGCATAAAGGCCCAGCGGTGGGGGTTCCCCACCAATTCCTGTGGTACATGCATGTCTTTCAAGCCTTGAGCGAAGACCTCCCATCCTCGAGGATCCGTGTGCGATCTGCGTTTACGCATCAGGTCATTCACTAAATCCGTCATGTGGGTGCCGGGGACCACCTGATTCTGTACCATGAGTTCGCCTTTATCATTCCAAGTCATGTTAGGATTCTGTTTCATCCGTTGTAATACCAGGCCAGCTTGTTTCTTGAACGATGCAGGTACACTCTTCAGCACTTCGTCTTCCACCCACTGTGGGGCTGTGGGGGCTACCCCTGGTAATGGCGGCTGTTGGAACGGTGCTGAGGTCGGCGGTCTGTCACGTGGTGGTGGTGGTGGTGGTGGTGGTGGTGCTGTTGCTGGGGTAGAGAGGGTTTTGTATTGGTCCATGAACGTCATGTACCGTTGAAGCGTCTCATTGTACCGTTGTACTTTCTCACTGTCGCTTAACCCCGGTCTCTGTAAGATCTGTTGCATCTCTCCATCGAGGTGTTTATGGTCTTCACCGTAGGTGGCACAGGGTAGGGCGATTGGAGGTTTTGAAGCAACCGAGGTTCGACGAGGACCATTTTTTTCGTGTGGTTCATTGTCGGCCGAAGAGTCCACCCAATACTGGACCCAACACGGAAGCGGCCAACGGTGCTAAGATGGCCCCGAGAAAGCCGCCTTTCTGTAACACCTTTTTCTTTTGTGTTTGTGGGACCCGCTTATGGACTAGGGTTCGGAGACCTGTCTTATGCTTGGCCAACTTGGTCTTCTGAGCCGGAGTCAGTGGTACGTTGCCTTTTAACAGGTTGTACCCGATCTCGCACAGACAGCGTACAAGGTCAGGGTCCGCACCGCGTACAATGGTTCGGACCAACTCGGGTGGGGCCGTCTTCAATACACGGAGCGTGGGAGCGTGCTTCCGTACTCGCGCAGACATCATGTACAACTAATGCTAGAACCCACAACTCTGCTCTTTTTATCTACTTCAGAGACAAAAAATCAACCCTGCTGTGGTATTCATTCTTTTTATTATCCCCATCATCAAAACACACACACACCCCAGCTGGGGGAGCCACTGTGGGTGTGTTTACATTATTTTTGCAAGTACACGTGGTGGGTCTCTCCGGGAAAGATGCCGGTCCGTAGTCGAAGGTGGTCGGGGGTGGCTTGCTTGAGGTCGAAGAGCATATACCCGTGCTGAGGGGTTGTGGCATCTTTAAAGGCTTCCAACGCAAACGGTGTGCGGCCGGGATATATCTGTCTCGCCAGGTGCAGCAGTTGAGTGGTATCTCTCGGGTTTTTTGAAGACCACCAGGTAGTGGGCATTTAAGCTGATGTTCCGATGTTCTTTGTTTTTACTGAACAGATTCTGCACAATGTAGATGATGCTGAGCCGTCGATGATGGCTGCCTTTGGTAAAGAGTTGGGTGACCCGCGCATCCGTCTCTGCCATGAGATCATCCAGAACCACCAAGGTGTCCGGTTCCAAATCGGCCAGGTTGGGTAGGCCTTCCACGAACGTGATGTGGGGCATTGCTGCATACGCTTCCTGCCATTCTCCGTGACACCACACGACTCTGGCAATGGGTGGAGTGATCATGCTGTCGGCGTGTTCGAGGAGCTTCCGGACGAAGTGCGTTTTGCCGGAACCCGTCGGTCCTGCGATGAGACACGTGAAGGGATGCTGCCAACGGGGATCCATGGTTCGAGTTGTATCCGCTGTCGTGGTAACCCGCTCTTGTAAATTTGGTACGAGTGAACTGGAGTGGTGGTGGGTACAACGTCGGTCGTCGTTGTCTGTTCACGTTCAGGGATGATGATGGTGGTGATGGGTACAACGTGGGTCGTCGTTGTCGGTTCACTGTGAGGGATGAAATCCGGTGGGTCTTGAGACGTAGTAGGTGTACTTGGTGTAAGTGTAGAGCTTACACTCGACGTGGCTTGTACACGGGGTGTGGTGGTGACTGGGCTCGATACGACTGGTGCTATCTGTAGACCCGTTTCACTGATGGCTGGTGTTCTCAGTTGGTTAAGTAACGTACTGACATAGGCTACGTCCTAAAACACACCTGCGTACAACACACTCAGCAGGGTTAGCACTATCACCCCAAAGCCTACTTGCGCTTTGCGCGTTTTGGAAGACGCTGTGTTCAGAGACGGTTGCACCGTGTTCATGGTCGGACGTGGAATGTAGGAGGACGGCAGTGGTGTCTGGCTTTATAGTCGTTTCACCTGGTTGGCAGCGACCCAGGAATTGAAGGAACTGGGCCAGCCTTGCCATTTGACGAAATGAAACAGTTTGCCACGTCGACGTTCCGTTTTCAAAATCTGCTCCACCGTGTAGTAGTCTTGCTGTGTTTTTACGACAGGCTGTAATTCCGTCTCGTAAAACGTGCCTAGCAACGGTTCCCCTTGAAGATCTTCCAGTTCGTAGACTCGCCGCTGTCGGGGTAGGCGCCGTTTAATCAGGAAGTGCTCATCGCTCCAGTTGGGCAAGTAACTTTTCTCGAACTTGCCCTTGACTTTACTGATCTTCGGTGCTCGTTGCGATGGTATGGGGTACAAGACACGCCGGACTTGGGCTTCATTGCGTTGGGTCACGGTAATGGGGGCTCTCTGTATACTTCGATGATAGGCTCGATTGTAACCCCTCACCAGTTTCGGTAGAACATCGATGTACCGCCTTGTATTCTTATAGGTGAAATATTTATACATGCGGCCTTTGAATGTCCTGTTGAACCTTTCCACCACGGAAGCCTTGGTCTCGTTGTACGTATGGAAGAAAAACACCTTCTGTTTCTTGAGAAAGGCTTGGAACGGTCTGTTGAGGAATTCCGTGCCTTCGTCGGTTTGCAAATACAAAGGTTTGCGCCCGGTCTTGAAGATGTCTTTGAACGCCGCTATGAGATTTGCCCCCGTTTTCGTCCGGATGGGTACCACCCACGCATACTTGGATAGAATATCGATGCACGTCAAGATATACCGATTCCCATCGTTGTGTTTGGCAAAGGCGCTCATATCGACCAAATCCGCTTGCCACTGGGCATCTATTCCTCCCACGATGACCCGGTTCCGTAGAAAATGGCGACGGACAGCTCGATGTAAGGTATAGGTGTCTTGTTTTCTTAACCAATCTCGGACTTGGGCACGTTGTATCCCCTGAGGTTTGGCCGCTCGATAGAGAGCCGACAAGGCACTATAGGCCGCCGGACTGTCGGGACTGTAGTATAAGTTATCCAACACCTTCTCCCAGCGCTTCATGGTGACAAAATGATGATGGACCCTGGCTCTATCGTTTATTTATAACGGGTGTATCTTGGGCCGGAGTTTCTTTCTGATTTTCTTCGTGGGCTTCCACAGTGTCCATGGTAATTGACCAGTCCAACTCGTCTGATGACCGCTTGATAAGCACTTCATCCACGTCTACCACGGCATCTTCCAATGCAGACCATAGATCAGGGTGAAGGGTAAAATGCACTGTACCTCCATCTAGCCGAGCCAATTGAGCAAAGAAAGGGCCGCGTCGGATGTACACATCGTGACACAAGTGGATGAGGTCGCCGTCCAGTTCACCAGACAACACCCGTTTGAATTTGGTCCAGCCCTCCCGGGACAGACGAATGTGAGCCGGGCACGGTTGTGTAGGGTCCGCATCACAGACGTCTCCCACCTCCTCCATGATATCGACCTTATCCGCATACACGTGCAGGAAAACCTCGGGGGTCAAGCTGAAATACGCCAGTACTATATGCTCCGTCATGGTCAGTACGTGAATGGTACCAGATTTCACTGTCTCTCGTATTTATAGGGAGAACCCCGTGAGATCAAAGGATCAGGTGGTCATGTCATTGGGCTGACTGAGTCTAGCCGGGTAATCAATGGCATCGTCGTCGGGTTCATGTAGTTGTTCATGGGGTTCAGCCAGCGCGTCCTCAATAGCACGAGCCCACGCCAACTGGTCTGATGATCGCTCGTCCGGTGTAAACAGCTGGTCCACAATAGGCACCACTTTCTCCAAGGCTGACCACAGATCGGGGTCTAGGGTGAAGCCTCGCGTAGGGTCTTGGTAGCGGCCCAGGCGTAGGAAGAGGGAGGTACGGTATACGTAGATGGCATTGTCTATGTGGATGAGGTTTGCGTCGAGCTCGCCGCTCAACACCCGTTTAAATTTGGTCCAGCCGTCACGAGGTAGTGTCACCGTATTCGATACGGTCTCAGCGGGCGCCCAGCAAATAGCTCCACGGTGTAAGGGGCAGGATGGCTCGTAGGACGGATGACATGCTTGCTGTAAATGTCGAACGGTGAATGACACACACTCTGTCTGACCCTGGTATTTATAGTGTCAATACCACAGCGCCAGGGTCAATAGGGCACAGACTAGTATGAGGCTAACCAGCCGGTGCTGGTTGCGGCGTGAGCGCTCGTGGTCCATAGCCCGAGCATCAAGGATGGCTGTCATAGTCCAGTAGTGGTGAGTGATGGCACGCCTCTCCATCGAGTGCACTCTGTGGAGGACCGCTTCTGTGAACTCGTTCAGGATCTGGCGTCGTCCCTCGTTGTCGTCGCCATCTGCAAACATGGACCGGACCACTGCTCGGTAACCCGTGAATGAATTCACCACGGTGGCATACTGTAAAATGCGAGTCGCATGGGGCTGGGTCTCCGCCATGGCTCTGCAACCGTAGAAATGAAGGTGTGGGATCCAGAGGGACGTGTTTTATAGACCAGGTCACACATGCGCGCCTAGACGTCGGGTGTAGTCCGTGATACGTACTATTCTGATGGGTTAGTCCAAAAGAATGATATTCCTACCGCACACCCAACCCATCAGATGCCCCTTCACCTAGGCTTCACTTGGATACCTCACTCGACCCCATTGCACCATTAGGGACTCCCCTACATCCCAAAACGTCTATGCGCATGCGCAGAATGCCGATAGTTCAACCCCACTAGTCCAGTCAGATGCCCCTTCACCTAGGCTTCACTTTGATACCTCACTCGACCCCACTGGACCAGTAGTAACTCCCCTAGCTCCAACACGGCTATGTCCATACCCTTGGGCCACCGCGCATGCGCAGAATGACGCTAGTTCAACCCCACTAGTCCAGTCAGATGCTCCTTCACGAATGCTTCACATGGATACCTCATATGACCCCACTGGACTATTAGTGGCTCCCCTAGCTCCCAACACGGCTATTTCCATACCCTTGGGCCACCGCGCATGCGCAGAATGACGCTATGTCAACGCACTAGTCCAGTCAGATGCCCCTTCACCTAAGCTTCACTTTGATACCTCATATGACCCCACTGGACCATTATTGGCTTCGCTAGCTCCCAACACGGCTATTTCCAGACCCTTGGGCCACCGCGCATGCGCAGAATGACGCTAGTTCAAACCCACTAGTCCAGTCAGATGCCCCCTCACCTAGGCTTCACTTTGATACCTCACTCGACCCCACTGGACCAGTAGTAACTCCCCTAGCTCCAACACGGCTATTTCCATACCCTTGGGCCACCGCGCATGCGCAGAATGACGCTAGTTCAACCCCACACCCACCCCATCAGATGCCCCTTCACCTAAGCTTCACATGGATACCTCACTCGACCCCATTGGACCAGTAGTAACTCCCCTAGCTCCAACACGGCTATTTTCATACCCTTAGGCTACACGAGTTGTCTCCCTTGCGTCAATGTGTGCAGATGGCGCTACGGTCGACGCCGTGATATGGAAAGGGCATCCCCACACCATCCTGGAGCCGCCATTTTGTTTGTTGTTTTCTTGCGGAGATACACGGGACAATAAACACTCGACCCTAGGGTGATACAGATGCTAGACTGATCCTATTAACATGGTACAACACCTATAGATTATGTTTATTACTAGGACGTCAGCGAAATACTAGTACCCATCCTCCGCATGGCATTTATTCTGTGAAAACACCCATGACATGACTGAAAAGAGCCTCACTCGCCCCAATCGGACCATGCAGCGTATTTGTAGTCTAGGGACTACTTTTCCTCCGCGGAAGCTTTCTTCCGCGACCGCATCACCGCCAGACCGCATCACCGCGGAGGAATACAAAGGTCAAAGGTTGCCAGACCTATAGTGGTCAACACTTGGCACCCAGCCAATGCTGATGCAATCCAGAACATGTCAGTACATGCCTTGATCACGTGATCGCCAGATGACCTTGAGACCCCTTAAATTTTACCCGGGGGAACAAATATCAGCCGCCATCTTAAACCCACCACCCACCCATCCACCACCACAGCCGCCATCTTAAACCCACCACCCACCCATCCACCACCACAGCCGCCATCTTAAACCCACCACCCACCCATCCACCACCACAGCCGCCATCTTAAACCCACCACCCACCCATCCACCACCACAGCCGCCATCTTAAACCCACCACCCACCCATCCACCACCACACATGACCCCATGTGACACAATACTCGCTTCTGATTGGCTGTCGCGTGACGTCACAGAGGTCATATGCAAATTTCTGAGGTCAAACGTCCTCCATTTGCCCTTTGTATACTACTTATCCCTGTTGAGTTCAATGTTCTAAATAGGAAGATACGAGATATGAACAGAACAATTCTCTTCTAGTTAAATGACTGTTTGTTTATTTAAATATTTATCACCTAGTCCAGCGTTTGGAGAGAAAGAAATTAAATTTGGATATATAAATTTCGAAAAATTGGTGAAGAAACAGAAGAGAAAAATGTACTTCGACATTATCCGATAATACCGGGTAATGTGAATACAGAATATGCGATACTTACTAGCAAATACTTTTTTTAAAATTGTCAATTCAAAAATGAAGAAAAACTATAAAATATAATAAAACTATTAGTTCCGGTATTGTCAAGGCATTTTTCGTCCTTTTTCTTCCTCGCCGAACGGTCACATGTTCATCTTATACGTGATATTTTACAGCATTGAACAGGAGAACGTCCTTTCAATCATATTGTAAAGCATTCCCACAACAACTGTCAATGGTCCATCATATCACTCATAATGTACAGCATCCACCAGGAAAACGATCATATATCTGCTATTATACAAGATCGACCAGCAAAACGGTAACATGTTCATTTATATCCGATACAATTTCGTCGTCTCAGTCATATTGGAATTGATGATGACTGTCATACGAATAACGTCTTTCGATTACCGATTGTCTAAATCGTTGTATCATTTTGTCCCATAGAGTCAATGTATTGCAATGCATTTTTTCTTGATTGATTCTTTCCTTATCTGCAGTTATAATCATATATGTTTTCTTGCCTTGCCATATATTAAAACAATGGTCCATGAGTAGTGCACTAGGCAAGTGTAAAAACTGTAGCACGTGACGGTAATCCTGTTACACACCATAGTGCTGCACATTTGTCTAGAACACATACATACATGCATACATAGCAGCATAGTTCTGCACATTTTGTCTGGGACCTTGTCCTGTCCAGCTTCATACACAAGCCGAATTACTGATCGGTGAAATCGACTGGCTTGTGCATGAAGATGGGCCCTGTCCAAATGATATATACATAACGTTTTAACCATCACCGGCACGGTACATTGTCTCTAATGATTTAGCCAAGAACAGAAAAATATGGCTACGGCTAAAATTTCACGGCATATTATATCCAACATCGACCAGCAGAACGGTCATAAATTCCTCAATTTTTCAGTTATGTCAGGCAACATCATCCGGGAAATTAGTAACATTTTCTGTTTTATCAGTTATATCATACAACATCCACCAGTAGAACGGTCGGGTATTCGATTATAACAGGCAACAAACACCAGTTGTATAAGACAACATCCACCAGAAGAACGGTCATATGTCCCTGACTTATTATGCTCTGTCAGTTATGTCAGACAACATCCACCAGCAGAACGGCCATTTGTCCCTGTCTTATTCTGTTCTATCAGTTATATCGGATATCATCCACCAGTAGAACGATCATATGCCCCTGTCTTATTCTGTTCTATCAGTTATATCAGACAACATCCACCAGCAGGACGGTCATATATCCCTGTCTTATTCTGTTCTATCAGTTATATTAGACAACATCCACAAGGAGAACGGTCATATGTCTGTCTTATTCTGTTCTATCAGTTATATTAGACATCCACCAGCAGAACGGTCTTATATCCCTGTCTTCTTCTGATCTGTCGGTTATATCAGACAACATCCACCAGCAGAACGGTCATATGTCTCTGTCTTAATCTGTTCTATCAGTTATATTAGACAACATCCACCAGGAGAACGGTCATATGGCTGTCTTATTCTGTTCCATCAGTTATATTAGACAACATCCACAAGGAGAACGGTCATATGGCTGTCTTATTCTGTTCTATCAGTTATATTAAACATCCACCAGGAGAACGATCATATGTCCCTGTCTTATTCTGTTCTATCAGTTATATAGACAACATCCACCACGAGAACGGCCATATACCCCTGTCTTATTCCGTTCTGTCAGTTATATCGGATATCATCCACCAGGAGAACGGTCATGTATCCCTGTCTTATTCTGTTCTATCAGTTATATCAGACATCATCTGACAGCAGAACAGTCATGTTTTCCTGTTTTTTATTTATTTATTTATTTATTTATTTATTTATCTTTTTTATTGGCTTGTTTTTTTTTCTTGCCAGTTATATCAGGCAGTACCGGGACAACGGTAACGTTCTATATTTTATCATTAAATCAGAAATATCCACCAGGAGAAAGGCCATATAGTCCCTCCTCGCAGTCATATTATACGTCATCTACCATCAAAACTGAAAACGTTTCTGTCTTTCATCAGACAACATTCACCAGGAGAACGCTCATATGTCTCTGTCTTATTCTGTTCTGTCAGCTAGGTCAGACAAGATCCACCAACAGAACGGTAATATATCCCTGTCTTCTGATCTGCCAGTTATATTAGACATCATCCACCAGCAGAACGGTCATTTATCCCTATCTTATTCTGTTCGATCAGTTATAGCAGACAACATCCACCATGAGAACGGTCATATGTCCCTGTCTTATTTTGTTCGATCAGTTATAGCAGACAACATCCACCATGAGAACGGTCATATGTCCCTGTCTTATTTTGTTCGATCAGTTATAAGTTTGGTCAGCCCCATACTGGCATAGCCAATATGGGGCTATATAAAGGGGTATAGGTCCAACATGGGAATTGTTTTGTGGGTTTTACTATGGGTTGTTTGTTCTGGTTTTTCTCGTCTCGCCAAGAAAAACACGATGGGAGGGGTCCCGGAGCTAAGCGGTGAAATTTGTCGAAAAGTACCGGGTAGGTCTGTATATAGCCCCATACTGGCTATGGGATGGGATAGTTCCAACCTGGGACATTTTTTGTGGGCTTTACTATGAGTTGTTTGGTCTTGTTTTTCTCTTCTCGCCAAGAAAAACACGATGGGAGGAGTCCCGGAGGCAAGCGGTGAAATTTTTCGAAAAGTATTGGGTAGGTCTGTATATAGCCCCATATAGGCCAATACTGGCTATGGGGGTATAGGTCCATACTGGGTGGACGTTTTGGGGTCTAGGTAAACCCTATTGGTCCCATGGTGTCGTACGAGGTCTTATTTTGAAGCTCTCGTGGAGGAGCATCCGACTGGACTAATGTATCGCCCGTTTTCAATATTCTGCGCCTTCACAGTCTGGCCGTAGTATAGAAAGCAGGCATTTTGGAGGGTGCGTGGGGGTGTGTTTGGGGTAGAGATGGACCACTATGGGTCCAAATGGGTCGTGGGAGGTGTCAAAGTGAAGCTTTTTGGGGTAGAGTCAGAATGGCGTGTTTTTTTTTATACCAAGTAGCGTCAATCTGCGCATGCACAGTTGGGTGTGGTAAGTAAGGTGGCCATTTTGGGGGGTGCGTGGAGGTGTGTTTGGGTAGAGATGGACCATCCTTGGTCCGAATGCGTCGTGGGAGGTGTCATTTTGTAGCTCTCGGGGTGTACATTCCGATTTGAGGGATGTCCACAGCATCAGTGACGTCATTGGTGACGTCATCAGTAGGAGTAGTAGCCAAAGTAGGCATTTTGAGGGTGTGAAGGAAGGTGTTTGGGGTAGAAATGGACCATCCTTGGTCCGAATGCGTCGTGGGAGGTGTCAAAGTAAAGCTTCCATGGTGTACATCCCGATTTGAGGGATGTTCACGTCATCTGTGACGTCATCAGTAAGAGTAGTAGCGAAAGTGGGCATTTTGGAGTTGTGAAGGAAGGTGTTTGGGGTAGAGATGGACCATCCGTGGTCCAAGTGGACAGTGTGGGGTGTCGTCTTGTAGTTCTCGTGGTGCAGACCACGATTTGAGGGATATCCACGTCATTTGTGACGTCATCAGTACGAGTAGTAGCGAAAGCGGCCATTTTATGTGTGCAATGGAGTGCGTTTGAAAGGGGCCATCTTCGATCTGGCTATCTGGTAGAGTTACCTGTGTGTGTGTGCGTTTGTGTGTGTACGTGCGTGCGTGCGTGTGCGTGAGGGTGTGCGTGTGTGTGTGTACGACTGTGCGTGCGTGCGTGCGTGCGTGTGTGTGTGTGTGTGTTGGTGTGTGTGCGTGTTCGTGTGAGTTTCAGGGAGGGTCGTAACTTTCCATACACCCGGGGGAAAACCTGAATAACTAATAGTATCATACGCTGATAAACAGCTTGTATCACTGACGTCCCTACTCTCCTTGTTCCCCCCGCTGGTTCACATCGCCAAGTTCGCGCCTCTTGGCCGTGAGGGGGGCGCTTTATCTGGTTACCCAATCGCCGTGTCGTAATAGATCGGAGATAACCAGATTCCTCATATTAACCACAATTGGCTAACTATCTCACGTGATCGAAATTACGTCATGCCTTCATGACAGTGAGATCACGACTCTCACGTAATGTGGAAGCCATGCCAATATTTTGACAGCGACACGCCCCCTTACCGCATTTTCTCAAAGGAACTTTCCCCCGTCTTTGTTAACAGTCAACATTCAATTCAAAATTTGAAACAATTGATGGTGTTTTTACGTTATCATTCTAGGCAGCTTGATCTCCTTATATACTCATGACGATAAAGCGTGGTCTTATCAGTGGGATATTAACAACATTTACAGGGATTATTTGTTAATTATTTGAAGGTATCAGTGAACAAATGTTTGCAATCAGTTGACGAACCTTACTACACAATGGAGGAAGTTATCCAAAAATCTGTTCACTCTTAACTCAGAAATTAACGTAATTAGATCTGTTGCCGTCCGTTCATTGTTAGTTTTGCCGTTAACGACATATGAACGTTTGAAAAGAGAGACAACTCATATTGCTTTAATTCACAGTTGATTGTGAACAAATAGTTCACTAGTTTCTCGCGTTTTTCCACACAGTTATCACTCATTAGATGTCATATACGCTGGGTAATTTATTACTGTTACCGAGAGACTAATCTTGGCAGCTTAGCGCCGTCATTTCATGAAAACATTTAATGGTGACTGGCCGAAAGATCTCTCACCCACTGAGAGAAAAGGTGTCGGATGCCCGGATTTTGGTTGCCGTGAAAAACAAAGCGGACCAAGACTCTTCCGTGAGAGTGATTATGGTGGTTGGCCTGTGCAGAGCGCCCCCTTAATCGCCAAGAGGCGCGAAATATGCGATGTGAATCAGCGGGGGGAACAAGGAGAGTAGGGACGTCAGTGATACAAGCTGAATAGTATGAGCGTGTAATATAGTATCCTGGAGGATGGCTCATTCACATTCATAAGTTGACCTGTGTTCGGCTCCCCAACAAGCACGACAAGTAGAAAACATCTGTGTTGTTGACATGATTAAAGCTTGATGAATCTTTTGATTGAAATGATATATATTTAACATTTAATTTATTTCTGCTTTCGAACATTCTCTTTTTCTTGGCGGGAAATATTAAAAAAAATGAGAAACAACAAAACAGGCAAAATATACAGAGATTATACATGTGAAGCTTTCTTGTTTTATTACCCGGAAATACGCTAGAACGCATCTCCGGCCATCTAAGACCCTTGGAGCTTCCGGGGCCTGGGCGGCCCCTGCACCCTCACCTATTTGTGCTGTGATAGTGCCCCCCCCCCCCCCCTAATCACCAATTGCTTCCGCGGTGCCTGCATGTTCATATATCTTGAAGCACAAAGCGCTGACACAGACAGAACAGAACAAACCTATCGAAATGACGACTTCCGAATGAAAATTCGCCAATATTGCCCATTTAACAGGTAGAGTAAAAGGTATACCCCTCCATGTTAACGTTTTTAAAGAATATTTTGCAATTCAAGCTATGAACTGTGAATTTGTGTATTAAGAATTTCTGTTTGAGGCTTCCACACACACACACACAATCACTTCTCGTACGATTTTGATCAAACTCTTCGTCAAAATCTGAGAACAATGAACAACTTCAATATCGTTTGTATGCTGACGCCTCTATATAATATAGATCAAGTTGTTGTCCAGTTAGTCGCCTTGGAGTTTCATGTTCCGAAAAATTCGTTATTCCGTCGAAATCTTTCTTTTTAAATTTAACGAAATTCGGACAATTTTAGTTTTGAAATTAACTTTCATGAATTGGCGAATCATCCATATTATGGTTCATTTGATGGCCTAGATAACTGGAATATTAACATCTGACGTTTTAATGTTTTTTTGGGGGGGGGGGGGAAAATAAATTTCTTGAAGCTGGTGAATGAAAATATGAGTTTTAAAAGCCACAGGGGTGAAGTCATGCCTGATGACATGTCTGGACACATATGTGTACTGTGGACGTATATTCTATGAAGATATTATAGATTATTTCAACGACTGGCTACGGTGGATGTAGGCGGGTGATAACTAGCCTTAAACCTGAACACAGGCCCATACCAATTCACTAACGAATTGATACCAAAGGACGCATGCAAAATGATGTACTATACATGATGTATACATGTAATGCTGACCCCGTTTTTATTGTACCGTTAAAATCATACGGTATCTGGTTTCGTTTACTGAAAGTTTAGGCACAATAGCGCTGTTAGAAATGACCGTGAGTGATGCCAGATTTAACCAGCTCGCTTTTTTTACTCAACTAAAGCCGTTTGTTGTGCTCGCTTGAACTAAATAGGCAACGGCGCCGGGAAATAAAATAGAAAGACGGCGTTAAAGATGCATGGGTTGCATTTTCCGGTTCCATACATAGTGCAGTATTTTTAAGATCCCAAACGAGAGAGTTATAGCCCTTGTTGTATTTGGCTGTTTGAGTGGCCTACATTTACATGTTGAAAATTCGGCTCAAATGAGCATTTTAAAGCAAATACAAACATTTTCAGTGTTGAAATATTTATTTAATATCTAATCCTGAAGATTTGATGTTAAAATACAAACGAAGAAACGGCATATAACATCAAACGGCGAAACCGTCCTGGTGATGGATGTGTCCTGCTGGTGGACGTTCTACTGGTGGATGGGGAGCTGTTGAGTGCTGATGCGCCAATATCTCAAGATGGCTGACCCACGACGTCAACGTCCTGTAGATGGAGAGATCCCAAGATTTATCGTGCCAGTTATCCGTCCGGAAGCTGTAGATCGAGAGGTTTTGGTCCAAGATTCTGTTGATGAAATAGAAAGTGGAGAAGAGACCGAGATTGAAGAACTGACAGCCCCTTCGCCACCCATCTTGGAAACAGCGGCGGGATGGTTGACTGCAAGCAGACCTGCAACTTCGCTTCACTCAGCAACAACGACCCGAATGTCCCGGCTGAGACGTCAACTAGAGGCGGGGGAAATTACTCAACAATCTCAAGAAAACAGAATTCAAGAATTAGAGCGGGAAAGAGCTGTACTTTGCCGGCAACTAGAGGCCGAACGCGATAAGAGCAACTGCACCATTTGTCAGACCATCGAGGCAGTTTATGTGTTTTTTCCATGCGGACATTTAGCTGTTTGTGGCATGTGCTTGTGTAGTTTTATTTGCAATGCCGGGACTTGCGCTGAGAACGGTGATGAAGAACAGCATATTTTGCTCCATTGCCCCGTCTGTCGGACTCATATTGCTGGAGTGAAAAGAATATATCGACCTTGAGGTGTTTTTCTCGGACATATTTTTTCTCAAAAGCACTTTTCAGTGCTGCCAATTCTACCGAAAGAGAACTTCTATCAATGCACAATTCAATTCAAAACACCAGAATGACCCTCGGCATTTCCCTATACATAAAAAAACACACACACCATATGAATTTATAATATTTTTATTTTAACAACAACACAGAAGAATGAACATTTTTTTTTCTATTCTCGATAATAGCGATCTGACAATTCCTACAGGCATTTACTTTCACCCCGGGCGATTATAAATATGTAATTGATTTACGGTAGCGTGGTAGAAGAGCAACAAATGTATACAATGTAACCTAGTGTTGCAACAATTGTGTTAAAATGTCGCGACATTTTACCGCGATTGCAACAATTGTCTTAAAATGTTGCAACATCGCAACATTTGGCCTAGTGACTTGGATATAAAACGTAAACAAACAGCCAACACGGAAATATCTCTCCCTCTCTCTCTCTCTCTCTCTCTCTCTCTGAGTGTCTATTATAGCTCAGAATTGTAAATATGTATCGAGCAACCGTTTTTGGAAATGACCCTTCTGCTTATCTGAGCTGTGTTGTGAGAGGAAAGCGTCCATATGGGCGCGTGTAATTCTAGCTGGGCATCGGGTTTGAAACCGCTCCAAGATTTGTATTTCATTACTATCCTGTATGGCTTCTTTCAAAATCTCCTCTGTTAAAAACAGTCCCACACATTCATGCTCGATTTGACTGAATGATTTATACTGACATCCGGCACATTGTTCCATGCGTATCGCTCGAATGTACGCCTTTAGTTCATCCATATAAGTGTCGAACAATAAGCTGGATAATTTTTGCATGATATCTCCAGTCAGCGATTCAGAAATGGCTGGTGTTAACTCTTTCAATGTATTCCATGCGTGTGAATGCAGCGTCACACCCTCAGTTTGCGGAAACCACTTGTTTTTTCCACGTTTCCATTTGCGCATATGGACCAACACCACATCGTTGAAGAGAGTATAACTGAGAAAGATATTTTCTTCTGCGAAAAATTTCACTTCGTCTTTTCCTTGCATATCGATGAGCGAGTCTATGGTATCGTACAGAGCTATAATTTTCTCCCAGACGTTAGCTGTGATTGAAATATGCTTGGCCGGCTTTTCTTCGCAGGCTGGAACGTCGAAATGGATGCATTGGTGTTTTACTGTCACTGTCAAATTCGGCGAAAGTTCCCATTGAGAGAGCGTTGCGCAACGGGCCGCTTCGTAGGCTTGCTGGCTGATATCATTCACCTGCTGCACAGACACGGGGAGTAACGACTGGACCTCTCCCTCTTCTTGCTGGCCTATTTTTAAAGGTGTAAGTTGGAGACGGGCACGTTTGGCAGTTGGACCGGGTTGTTCCTGGGCACGTTTGGTATGTCTACTCTCTTCCGGGATGTCTATGACTAAGGTTGGGGTTGAAGTAGAGACGCTATTCCTTCATTCCCCGTCTTCTTCAGCGCCTCCAGGAAGGTGTGAAATGCTAACGGACCACGGCATGGTATCAGGTCGATGATGGCTCTGTTTTGTGCCATATAGGTTTTCTCCGCCATGATATCTACCCCACTGTGTTTAGTGATTATGTTTTCCACCATGAGCAGATCACATATGTCGGCCGCATGCTGCATTTCGTCAATGATCTTGATACGATGCTGTAAAAGCTTAGCTCGGTCGAGTGAGTCCATGGCTCAGGCACAGCGTTGGGTAGTAGGCGGGCAGTGGTCAGGTACAGCGTCAGGCAGGTAGGCTGTAGGCAGGCAGTGGTGAGGCAGGCAGGCTGGTCCGTTAGGCAGATTGTAGGCAGGCTGGAGGCTGGCAGTGGTGAGGTCGATAGCTTCGGATGGTCAGTGAAAATGTTGGTACCCACTTGAAAACGGACCCCTTTTTATAGCGAAAAAGTTGGCACTGAGCCAATTGGCAGCCAGCCAATTGGATGCCTGCCAACAGTACCCGGATGTTGGCACCAGGCCAATACCCGACCCATCTAAAACTTGGCACCCAGCCAATTGGATGCGTGCCAACGGAACCCGGATGTTGGCCTCCAGCCAATGCTGATGCAATCCAATATGTACAGACCCTATAGGACGGACACCCAGCCAATTATAAAACTTGGACACTTCAAGGTAAGCCCATTTTACATGTATTAACGTTTTAAATGTATTAAATGTTTAAATGGATTCAATACAGACCCGCCCTATTGGTTCGCCGCACTATTTTTTCCCGCGGACTGTTTTCCTCCCCACCCAGAGGTGTCATTCGGCCCCACAACCCGATCACTTGAACCCTAATAGTACTCCGCCACCAAGGTCAATAGACTGCACGGTACGCGTCCACGCAAAGGTCAAAGGTCAACGCTCCGTACTTCCCCGAGGTCAATATGGTGTTCAAAGTCAGTACATCCCAGGGTCCATACATGCATTCCATGCATTTTGTCCATGCAGACCGCATCACCACCAGACCGCATCACCGCGGAAGAATTTTAGGTCAAAGGTTGCCGGAACTATAGCCTAGACAGGTCAGTACATGCCTTGATCACGTGATCGCCACGTGATCACCCCTGCCGCCACAGTTCCGCCTCAAATTTTACCCGGGGGAACAAAAAAGTAGGTCAATGTTACTTTAAATACGCTTATACTACTACTGACGGTGCCTACATGTGCCAGAACGCGAGAGTGTCCACAGTTCCTGTTATCCTGGACACTGATCAGCCCAGCCAGTACAGCACGCGGTCATCCACCCAAGTATTGACCGAGCTCAACGTTGCTTAACTTCGGTGATCTGACAAGAACCGGTGTGCCCAACGTGATACGCCGTAATGGCGAATTAGAGAAATACTGGCGAATTAGAGAAAATATGCCGAATTAGTGTTAAGATGTCGAATTAGAAAATAATGGCGAATAAATCACTAATGGCGAATTAGAGGATACTGGTGAATTAGATAATAATGTCGAATTAGTGATTATTGGTGAATTAGTTAATAGCGAATTAGTCGTTATTGGCGAATTAGATAATAATGGCGAATTAGAGAATACAGGGGCGTCGTTAGGGGGGGGTCGTCCGGTGCGAACGACCCCCCCTTGGCCGCGCAAAAAAAAAAACAGAAGAAAAAGCAAAAGAAAAAACAAAAACAGAGAAAACAAAAACAAAATAAAAAAAGCATAAAAACATAAAATAAAAAAAAACATAAAAATTACAGATAGAGTGCCAAGACGTGTAGTGGTGTGTAAAAGGCCCGTTTTGTTTGTGTCAAACCAGGAATTCAAATGGAGTCCGGCATATTCTTCAATATCGATGCGGGTTTATGCGAAACAAATGTGAAAATAGAACCATAAATCTATATACATTGTGTTCAGATTTGTTTCCGAGAAAACGGGTAAAACGCATCTCCGGCAACCGGAGATCCTGGAGCTTCCGGGGCCTAGGCGGCCCCTGGACCCTCGCCTGTCAGGCTGTGACGATCGCTCATTTTAGCTTTGTGTAAATGAATCGCTATCATATTGGTTCTAGTGTTCCATCATGTAAAGGTCATCGTTTTTTATGTGTTCTTTTTATGTGATAAATATAACTAAACAGTCAAATGGATTCAGGCATGAAGTATGATTTTTTCAATATCGATGAGTGCTTATAAATGCGAAACATACGTGAAAATAGAACCATAAATCTGCATACATTACGTTCGAATTTATTTCTGGGAAAACTCTTAGAACGCGTCTCTGGAGATCTGGAATTTCGGAGCTTCCGGAGCCTAAACGGCTCGTGGACCCTCGCCTGTTGGGCTGTGAGGATTTCCTTGTTTTATCTTTGTGTGAATGAATCGTATCTTTAGGCATATTGGTTTCCCTCCCAAGAACTATAAGTCATCGTTTTGTATGTTTTAAATATAACTAGAACGTCAAATGGATGAAGGCATGAGGTGCGATGTTTTCAATATCGATGCATGCTTATAATTGCGAGAAAAAAAATCGTGAAAATAGAATCATAAATGTGCATGCAGTATGATCAGTTTTATTTCCGGAAAAACGTTCAGAACGCATCTCCGGCTATCTAGGACCCCGGAGCTTCTGGGGCCGCCTAGGCCCCTGCACCCCCGCCTGGTGGGCTGTGATAGTGGTCCCCAACTTTCAATTACGTTCCGACGCCACTGGGTTAGCCTACGAGGTATATAGGCCCAAAGCGCTATTATTGTGTTTTCAAGATGACAAGAGAATAAAATATAATACTGATATTTGACAAATGACGTGTTAGTTTAATTGCTGGAAATCGCTCAGAATGCATCTCAGGCCATCTAAGGTCTCAGAGCTGTATAATATAACCCTAAATATGATACATTATGTTCAGATTTAATTCCGGGAAAACGCTTAGAACGCATCTCCGGCGATCTAGGACCCCGGAGCTTCCGGGGCCTAGGCGGCCCCTGGACCCTCGCCTAAAGTGCTATGATAATCGACCCCCCTTTGAAAAATCCTAGCGACGCCCATGGAATACTGACGAATTAGATTATAATGGCGAATTAGTTATTATTGTCAAATTAAGAGAATACTGGCGAATTAGAGAGTACTGGCGAATTAGTTTTTATTGACGAATCAGGGAATAGTGGTGAATTAAGAGATGAGTGACATTCTGATGTTCTAAGTGTTATAGGAAGAGCAAATCTCTTATTATTTCTGCGGTAGGGTGGGAAAATGACCGGCGGAAATGGGGAGGAAAAGAGGAGGGTTGACCTTTGACCTTGGGTTGCTATGTCAACGTGGAGAGAAGACTTCGGACCACTTGATAAGCCATGTGGACGCTAAAGTTTGGATTTTTCTTGGAATCCTAAAAAGCATGAATACGGACTTTACACCTAAACATGGTGGAAAAATTCGGTTAAATATGTCTAGATGCGCCAATAGGGGTCCTAAGGTATCAGGAAGGATATCAACGTGAAGCGCTCATCGAAGCCGGTTCCGTAATGGGCGGAGAGGTCACATGACTGGTAGGGGGATGTGAAACTGTGATTTTCAGTGGAAACATGCAGGAAAATGAACTGGAAACGCTGTGAAATGGCTCTAGGTGGGCCAGTAGGGGTCCATAGCGGTCGGGTAGGGTGTCCACTTGAAGCACTCGTCGATTGCGGTCACGTGATGGGAGGTTAGGTTATTTGACCGGCGGGAGTGGAAGTATATGCTTTTTAGGGAAAGAAATTCGGAAAACGGACTGGACACGCCGTGAATTGGATTTAGCTGGGACAATAAGGGTCCTAAAGGATCGGGTAGCGTCTCATCTTGGTCGATGGGTTTGGGTGGATGCAAAAGTAGGATTGTCCTGGCGTCAGGTGTGCTAGAGAATGCGCAAATACGATCGAATATGAAGCACACGTGGGACTAAGCGGCTACCTGTTTCTCAATGCACTAACCTATAAGAGTGGGTATGTCGACCTTGGACCCACCATAGAGCCGGGAGCATGGACGCCGTAGGGTCAGTGATATAAATATGAGTTACACGGCATACTTGGAGTCATATTACAGTTCGTGATGGAAGTCAAGGAAGACAATATTTTTCAACAACTGTTGTCCTGGGAATAGCGAAGCTCTACCCATACACAATGAAACCGGTTTGAACGTGTTTGACAGAGATCGAATCATTGAGAAGGTGAATTATTGGACCCAGCGTCGTAACGCCCTTCACACCTGCCTTAACGCATACAACGCCCGTCTTCACACAGTGACGCTCTAACGCTGGGAGTAAGACCCTCACAGACGCAGACACGCCTATACGTAGCTCAACGGGTGTAGTCATGCTAATATTCTGATTGCCTAGTACAATAAGGGAACAACAACGACAAGCTTATTGCGCATCACACATTTCATCATGCCCTCCATCACGACACATCGCCGTTATGGGTGTGTTTATAAGTCACGTATGCTATTGTCCGTGTATTGGTCGCATTTTCGACTGCTCTTGTCCAATATCCAACAGGACCGTGGCTGATGTAGTCCAGTCAACATGTGCAGATTTTCCATCGAATTGTGCATTGTGCATTTCCATCGAAATTTGGCACGAAGGCAGAGGAAGGGAAAAGAAACATTTTTGGATATGGAGTCACCACGAAATGCCCAATGGGAGGTTTCAGCCTGTTGGAGAATCGTAGCTTTGTGTTATTTAGCAACCGTCCTGCGTTATACTTTGACATTTGAAAGCAGAGTGATGGTACAGTGCTGCATTATTATGAGACAATAATATATAATTAATCAAGGAATTGAATAAAAATATTGATAAAAATAATAAGCAGAAAGTCAACCAGATATGTGCAATTGTTCAAAAGATTATTATCATAAAGCAGTAAAGCTCACATCGAATTAGACATAATACCTTCCGAGAGCAATGAGATATGGAGCCACTATAGATTAGATTTATGTAGGCCATAACATCCACTGTCCAAGCTGATCACCATGAGGCACGGCTGTTCATGGCATTTTCACTCTATGTATTATCGCCATCCCTTTTACGAGAGAGCTAACAAATTCCTCTAGCTATATATTAGGGATTATACGCACCTGTTCCAAAAAATGGGAACAAATTCACCTTGGTTTCTCAGAAGACGTCAAGATGATCTTATAGGTTAGCGTCTTCGCTAAGGTACAAATTCACCTTGGTTTCTCAGAAGACGTCAAGATGATCTTATAGGTTAGCGTCTTCGCTAAGGTTTGCATTTAGTTCGTTGATAAATACCATTCATCTCTAAAATACTATAGCAGGCCAGTCAATAGTGTTTTTCTATACGTTGACGATATTGTCATTTATTCACGTAACGAACATAAGCATGCTATACATGTGAGACTGGTATTACACAGGCGTTTAGAGTACAGTTTGCAGTTAAGGAGAAAGCGTTAGGCACCCAACAAAGCTTGAAAAGAGCCGAACACCAGCAAAATGTAGCTGTCCCTTTGCCTCATGTGCATGTCAATGTGCCTACCTTGGAGAATGATAGACAGTTGCCAGTCTTCTTCTTCTCCCCTATACAGCCCGATTTGAACTTGTCAGTCGGATGTTTACTCTGACTGGGCAGGCCGATGTTGACGCTGATGGTCAGGATGTATGTAGCACTAATGATGGTGATATGCCGAAAGAACCAGTCAGTGAGGAGGACGCTTCAAATCATAATGATATGGATACGGCACCTCAAGGCTATTATATTCACATGCTCAAAAAGCAAACGCCTCCGGTTTTCCGTCGTAAACAATACAGTGTCGCACTCATACTTTTCGTTATTAGTGGATATAGGTCTAATAATGTTTGTACCAGTGCTGTTTCTCCTACTTCAGTTTCCCTTGGTATGGACAGTGTTCGCGTTCTTGTCATTGGTCAAACACCCATTAACTCAGCGAAAGCCGAATGGACAGTAATTGCGACCATTACTCCGCTTCCGCTCCCCGCCAACTTGCACACGCGTGTGCAGGAACTTTATCATTTTGTTAATCATTCTCTTCGCAACAGTCCAGTGGAACGTAATGATCTCTTGGGTTGGTTCTATCGTTTTCACCATCTGACTTTTCAAATTGAGCGTGCTATATCCAATATACCTAAACCTTACCGAATTCGTCGAGTTTTATTGAATTTTGCAGTTAATATAGGTTCTGTCCTTTTTGGGGTGGCTAGTGCGAGACAAGTGGAGCGCGTCCGGCAACTGATTCAAATCACGCTCACAGTTGCTAACGGTATAGTAATGAACTTGCTACTAGAATACGGCATAGTTTTGATGAGACCACCATGAATAAAGGTAGAATTAATGAACTTTCCTCTGCGAATTTTTATTCATTACGTCAAGGTCACAGAAGAGCAGGAATGACAGCGTCTTTAACTTTTTTTGACGTTTAACCAAATCCTTTACGCGTTTCAGTTAACTATGCAGACTTATAATGTGGCTCTCCTATAATATTAACGTCAGTACTCATCCATGGATTAGGTCGTCTGACTGAAGAGCTGTTTCAGCCTTCCTAATTGTATAAGATACAGCAGATGGTCCCAACTGGAGTCCGACTTATCCAGTGTTACATTTCGTATTATCAATCTATCCTGTTCCATCCTGTTGGACGAAGGATGACGTTTCTATGTCCTTAAATTATATGGCTACACTTCCTCTGATTGATGACGGTGCATATATCGGGTATGGCCTCAGGTCGTGAGCAATTCCCTTATATGACCCTGGTCATTTTGTGCAAGTATATTTTGTTTCCCTGTCGTTGCATTTGAATTATCAACATCTAATCTTGGACAATAAGTAGTAAAATCTGATAATGATGAGTATGTATATGTCGTATTTTTGGTTTATAAAAGACAGATTAGAATTTTAACTGGCAATGTGCTGTGAGTTTATTTTCTTAGAAGCCATGGCAGTGCAGCATTTTGGGCATCGCGATAGACCTCTTCACATTTGTTGTG
Organism: Hanleya hanleyi; assembly: GCA_036873755.1. NCBI lineage: Eukaryota > Metazoa > Mollusca > Polyplacophora > Lepidopleurida > Hanleyidae > Hanleya > Hanleya hanleyi. The sequence goes on along the minus strand of JAVTVY010041920.1, from coordinate 27,343 downwards.
TTCAGTGATTTAGTTTTCTAAATTCGCCATTACAATCTAATTCGTCAGTATTCTCTAATTCGCCATTATTATCTAATTCGCCAATAACGACTAATTCGCAATTATTAACTAATTCACCAATAATCACTAATTCGACATTATTATCTAATTCACCAGTACCCTCTAATTCGCCATCAGTGATTTATTCGCCATTATTTTCTAATTCGACATCTTAATACAAATCCGGCATATTTTCTCTCATTCGCCAGTATTTCTCTAATTCGCCATTACGGCGTATCACGTTGGGCACACCGGTTCTCGTCAGATCACCGAAGTTAAGCAACGTTGAGCTCGGTCAATACTTGGGTGGATGACCGCGTGATATACTGGCTGGGCTGATCAGTGTCCAGGATAATAGGAACTGTGGACACTCTCGCGTTCTGACACATGTAGGCACCGTCGTGATATGACTGAAAAGAGGCTGAAATCCTATAATTTACCATTATTTGTCTAATTCGCAACAAAACAAAATATATTTACAACATATACATGAATAATACAAGTATAGCAGCAACAGCAATTCGGTATTTCGCACTCTTGGGGATTCATTTCCAGTTAATTATTTTAATATGAACAATCAAACATTCGATTCGATTTTTCGCGCTTGATCACGTGTTAGTCATGTGGGGTTTTTTCCTCTTTATGTTGTCCCTTCTTTTGTCCCCTCTCTTTAGTTCTTTCGTCCACTGGGTAGAGAATGTTATGCCTCTGAAAGTTTGGGTGCTTTTTCTTCACCTATGTGTTTTTTCTTTCATATTTGAATGCATTTCTCAAGAAGAGTTACGCTAGCTGGCTGAATGATTTCCAGCTGTTTACCGATCCATTTCTCGAGCAATAGCATCTTTACCATTTTTGTGAGTATGCGACCGTTTTCACGTTTGTTTCTATATGAAAATATCTACAGCAATCTCATTACAATTATGAGAAATTTGCATCAAAAATCTGTTTCTCTTTTAATCTACGGTAATACTCAAAATATCTTTGGTAATGTTGTTAGCTGTTTCTCTTACTATGACCGCAGTATGGCTGAGATACAGTACTGGGCAGAAATAAACTTGTACGCGACTACAAACAAAAAACAAAACATGAGCGAATTCTTGTTGTTACAAAAGTGTGCGTATTTTGATCGTGGCTGCGCGTTTTGATCGTGGTTGAAGAAAAATAGATGTGACTACTAATATAACAGGCGCAGGTTGTGATATTTACCAAACTCGTCAGTAGTATATAAAACCCTTTTAAACTCACATTGACCTCATTAATTGTTCCCCCGGGTAAAATTTGAGGTGGAACTTGGTCACGTGACGATCATGGGATCGATGGGGGAAAACTATCTCCAACACAGAAGAGTTCCAATCTAGGGGGAGGTAACTCCGGGTCACTATAGTTCCGGCAAAGGGCCCCTGGGCATGTATTCTTCCGCGGTGATGCGGTCTGGTGGTGATGCGGTCGCGGGAAAAAGCTTCCGCGGAGAAAAAGTAGTCCCCAGACTTCAAATACGCTGCATGGTCCGATTGGGTTGAGTGAGGTATCAAAGTGAAGCATTCGTGAAGGGGCATCCAGTCATGGGTGGGTGCATGTAAAATTAGGATTTTTTCCCGAAAATATAAAAAGCGGAACACAGACTTTACCCCTAAAATAGGCTAAAACACCTATCAATCCTAGCCAAAAGGGCTAATATCGATCCCCGGGCTTATTGGCACCTGCCTATCAAGTCAATGGGGTGGGTGCATGTAAAAATTTCTCCAGAAAAAAAGCGGAACACGGCCTTTACCCCTAAAATAGGGGGAAACACCTATCAACTCTAGCCAAAAGGGCTAATGTCGGTCCCCGGGCTTATTGGGACCTGCCTATCAAGTCAATGGGGTGGGTGCATGTAAAATTAGGATTTTTTTTTCCAAAAATATGAAAAGCGGAACACGGACTTTACCCCTAAAATAGGGGAAAACCCCTATCACCTCTAGCCAAAAGGGCTAATATCGGTTCCCGGGTTTATCGGGGCCTGCCTATCAAGTCAATGGGGTGGGTGCATGTAAAATTAGGATTTGTCTCGAAAATATAAAAAGCGGAACTCGGACTTTACCCCTACAATAGGGGTCTGTATTATACAATATAAGGGAAAACGCCTGTATGGGGTATGGGGATGGTCAATTGTTTTCGTGGGCTTTACTATGGCTTGTGGGGTCTTGTTTTTCACGTCTCGCCGAGAAAACCACAATGGGAGGGGTCCCGGAGCGAATCGGTGAAATTTTTGGGAAAAGTCACCGTGGTCTGTATATAGGCTGGCTATGTGGGGTATAGGTCCAACCTGAGAAATTCACACACGTTCATTGTGATATGGGTTGCTTGGATTTGTTTTTCACGTCTCGTCATTTAGAACACGATGGGAAGGGTCTCGGAGCGCAACGGTGAAATATTTGGAAAAGTATCATATAGCCCATATAGTCCCATACTGGCTATATGGGGTATAGGTTCAACCTGGGAAATTCACACACGTTCATTGTGATATGGGTTGTTTGGATTTGTTTTTCACCTCTCGTCATTTAGAACACGATGGGAAGGGTTTCGAAGCGAAGCGGTGAAATTTTTGGAAAAGTACCGGGTAGGTGTGGATAGGCCCATATAGCTCCATACTGGCTATATGGGAGTATAGGTTCAACCTGGGAAATTCACATACGTTCATTGTGATGTGGGTTGTTTGGATTTGTTTTTCACGTCTTGTCATTTAGAACACGATGGGAAGGGTTTCGAAGCGAAACAGTGAAATTTTTGGAAAAAGTTCACCGACGCCTGAGTAAGCCCATAGGTCCATACTGCATGGCTATGGGGTATAGGCCCATACGGGGTGGACGTTTTGGGGTCTAGGTGAGCCCCTAATGATGTAAGATGGGGACCCGGATGTAAAACCACAGTACCCGGATGGAAGACGGAGGAACGACGGGAAAAATCCACTTGGAAACCCGGATGTTGACAAGATCCCGGATGTAAAATCCACAGCCCACACATACACACACACACACGCGCGCGCGCAATGTGACTCAGTCGTACACCAGTACACCAGTCTCGATCCTCGACTTGGGATAGAGTGTGCTAAAAATATATCACCAGCTAGCGTGCTATAAAAGGGAAGCGGCCTGGCCGTTTCATCAGACACTCTGTCAACCACCAAGATGTTCACTTGTACTACGTGCTCGAAATCATTCACTCGTCTGCACGACTTGCGCCGCCACGAGGCCTCCACCCACAACGATGCCCGGTATACTTGTATAATCTGCGCACGGTCATTCAATCGGAAGGACCATTTACTGCGCCATGAGAGGGTACTCCACGCGGGTGCGACGGTACTATGTAATGATTGTGGTCGACTCTTCAAACGACCCAGTCGGTTTAGACAGCACCAACGTTTGATGCATGCCCCGTCTCTACGGTTTGGGCGACAACTTTCCACTAAAGAGGAGCTGCGGAAGGTCAGACCCACTGAAGATGAACCCGGGGAGACGAACGCCACTTATGATGCGATGACGAAGAGCCCGCCTATACCCACAGTCCAGGAGGGCCTGGATATCCAGCCGGACCCCAGCGTTACGGTTTCGAGTCATACGCCTGACGACATCGAACATTTTCTGGAAGATGCAGTGGATGTTCCTAGCGATCTGTTACACAAAGACCATCCAGCGAGTGACATCTATCGGCGCCATTGGTCCATGATCAGGCACTGTTTCCACCGTCATCGCCCTATTCCAGATATCTACATTTTCCGACTGACTGGCCTCGCCCGTCTACGCAACTACGTGGAAGCCATCTTCAATGACCAAGCTACGTCCTTCAAATTAAATCTGGCGTTTGGTTATGTACTGCAGCATAAGGAGACAGATCAAGTCCGATACTTTTACCCGAGCAGTAACATCCAGGTATTTGACCAACCGTTTACCATCATTAACCGGACGTCGCTACAGCGCGTGCTGGACCAAGTGGACCAATTGGATGTCTTGGAATGGGCCTATCAACAGCGCCCCAACACCAAGTGGGTCGTAGAGAGGGTCACCAATGTCACGTTTTTTGTGACTAAATTACGGAATATTCCCGTCGGATGAATGTATTCACCCATGCACTGATAGATACTCAGAATGCGCAAACAACTATCTGAGGATATGCTGCCTCAACGGTATCCTGTCCTGCCCGACGATGATTGGAACAAACGGTTCAGAGCGAACATGGAACTTTCTGAAATGTAGACTTCTGATTGGACAAGAGCAGCCGAGAATACATCTAACGGCCAGGAACGAATATGACAGATGCAAATGGCGGCCTCTGATTGGACAAGAATCTTCTTGAGTTGTAAACATACCTAACGCGGCTCCCCCAGCGTAGGTATGATGTAACATTGGGGAGAATAAACTATATGAAAACAACTTCTTGTTGTTGTTGTTGTTGTTCTCTCATGTGTCATCCTTCTTGTTGTTGTTGTTCTCTCTCCGGTCTATATCATGGCGTCAAGGCGTTATGTTAGAGTGTTAAGGCGTAAAGATAGGGCGTTAAGTCGTTGAGACAGGCGGTAAGGCGTAACGACGGGTGTTGACGGATGACAGCCATTCGAGAGCTTCACACTGATACCCCACACGGTCCATTTGACCAGGGATGGTCCATCACTTAACAAACCTCCACGAATCCACAAAATGCCTGCTTTCTATACTACGGCCAGACTGCGCATGCGCAAAATGATGAAAACGGACGATACATTAGTCCAGTCGGATCCAACTCACTCGCTCGCTCGCTCACTCACTCACTCGCTCACTCACTCACTCACTAACTCGCTCACTCACTCACTCACTAACTCGCTCACTCACTCGCTCACTCACTCACTCACTCACTCACCGTCGTTAGTGCGTCCATGCGTTAAGACGGGTATTGGGGACGCCTCACTCACTCATTCACTCACTTACTCACTCACACTCACTCACTCACTCACTCACACCCACACACGCGCGCATACACTCATTGCGCATTGCGCCGCAAGGTCAATAGGGTTCGAAATGCGCTTTTATACTACTAATCCTTCCTTCACTGCCCCAAAATGCTCACTTTCGCTACTACTCGTACTGATGACGTCACCAATGACGTCACAGATGACGTGAACATCCCTCAAATCGGGATGTACACCCCGAGAGCTACAACATGACACCTCCCACGACGCATTCGAACCAAGGATGGTCCCTCTCTACCCCAAATACCTTCCTTCACTGCCCCAAAATGTCCACTTTCGCTACTACTCGTACTGATGACGTCACCGATGACGTCACAAATGACGCGAACATCCCTCAAATCGGGGTCTATAACCCGAGAGCTACAACATGACACCTCCCACGACACAATCGGACCAAGGATGGTCCCTCTCTACCCCAAATACCTTCCTTCGCTGCCCCAAATTGTCCACTTTCGCTACTACTCCTACTGATGACGTCACCGATGACGTCACAGGTGACGCGGACATCCCTCAAATCGGGGTCTATAACCCGAGAGCTACAACATGACACCTCCCACGACACAATCGGACCAAGGATGGTCCCTCTCTACCCCAAATACCTTCCTTCGCTGCCCCAAATTGTCCACTTTCGCTACTACTCCTACTGATGACGTCACCGATGACGTCACAGATGCTGTGGACAGCCCTCAAATCGAGGTCTGCACCCCGAGAGCTACAAAATGACACCTCCCACGACGCATTCGGACCAAGGATGGTCCATCTCTACACCAAATACCTTCCTTCACTGCCCCAAAATGCCCACTTTCGCTACTACTCGTACTGATGACGTCACCAATGACGTCGATCACAGATGACAAAACATCCCTAAATGGGGATGCTACATGAACACTACAAGATGACACCTCGGACCAAGGATCAGACATCTCTATGGTCAAATACCTTCCTGCACTTTCCTAAAATGCCCACTTTCGCTACTACTCGTACTGATGACGTCACCGATGACGTCACAGATAACGGGAACATCCCTCAAATGGGGCTGTACACCCCGAGAGCTACAAGATAACACCTCCCACGACACAATCGGACCAAGGATGGTCCCTCTCTACCCCAAACACACCTCCACGCAGCCCCAAAATGGCCACTTTACTTACTACACCCAACTGCGCATGCGCAGGTTGACGCGATTTGAACTAAAAAACACGCCAGTCTGACTCTATCCCACACAAGCTTAACTTTGACACCTGCCACGACCCATTTGGACCCATAGCGGTCCATCTCTACCCAAACACCCCCCCACATACCCCCAACATGCCTGCTTTCTATACTACGGCCAGACTGCGCATGCGCAGAATATTGAAAAAGGACGAACCATTAGTCCAGTCGGATGCTCCTCTACGAGAGCTTCAAAATAAGACCTCATACTACACCATAGGATCATTAGGGGCCCACCTAGACCCCAAAACGTCCACCCAGTATGGACCTATACACCCATAGACAGTATGGGACTATATGGATATACCCAGGCCTCGGTGAACTTTTTCCAAAAATTTCACCGTTTCGCTCCGGGACCCTTCCCATCGTGTTCTAAATGACGAGACGTGAAAAACAAGACCAAACAACCCATATCACAATGAACGTATGTGAATTTCCCAGGTTGAACCTATACTCCCATATAGCCAGTATGGAGCTATATGGGCCTATCCACACCTACCCGGTACTTTTCCAAAAATTGCACCGTTTCGCTTCGAAACCCTTCCCATCGTGTTCTAAATGACGAAACGTGAAAAACAAATCCAAACAACCCATATCACAATGAACGTGTGTGAATTTCCCAGGTTGAACCTATACCCCCATATAGCCAGTATGGGACTATATGGGCTATATGGTACTTTTCCAAAAATTTCACTGCTGCGCTCCGACACCCTTCCCATCGTGTTCTAAATGACGAGACGTGAAAATCAAATCCAAACAACCCATATCACAATGAACGTGTGTGAATTTCGCAGGTTGAACCTATACCCCCATATAGCCAGTATATATGGGCTATATGGTACTTTTTCAAAAATTTCACCGTTGCGCTCCGAGACCCTTCCCATCGTGTTCTAAATGGCGAGACGTGAAAAACAAATCCAAGCAACCCATATCACAATGAACGTGTGTGAATTTCTCAGGTTGGACCTATACCCCCCATAGCCAGCCTATGGGGCTATATACAGACCCCGGTGACTTTTCCCAACAATTTCACCGATTCGCTCCGAGACCCCTCCCATTGTGTTTTTCTCGGCGAGACGTGAAAAACAAGACCCCACAAGCCATAGTAAAGCCCACGAAAAAAATTGACCATCCCCATACCCCATACAGGCGTTTTCCCTTATATTGTATAATACAGACCCCTATTGTAGGGATAAAGTCCGAGTTCCGCTTTTTATATTTTCGAGACAAATCCAATTTTACATGCACCCACCCCATTGACTTCATAGGCAGGCCCCGATAAGCCCGGGGACCGATATTAGCCCTTTTGGCTAGAGGTGATAGGGGTTTTCCCCTATTTTAGGGGTAAAGTCCGTGTTCCGCTTTTTATATTTTTGGAAACAAATCCTAATTTTACATGCACCCACCCCATTGACTTAATAGGCAGGTCCCAATAAGCCCGGGGACCGATATTAGCCCTTTTGGCTAGAGTTGATAGGTGTTTCCCCCTATTTTAGAGGTAAAGTCCGTGTTCCGCTTTTTTCTGGAGAAATTTTTACATGCACCCACCCCATTGACTTGATAGGCAGGTGCCAATAAGCCCGGGGACCGATATTAGCCCTTTTGGCTAGGATTGATAGGTGTTTTACCCTATTTTAGGGGTAAAGACCGTGTTCCACTTTTTATATTTTCGGGAAAAATTCCTAATTTTAAATGCACCCACTCATGACTGGATGCCCCTTCACGAATGCTTCACTTTGATACCTCACTCGACCCAATCGGACCATGCAGCGTATTTGAAGTCTGGGGACTACTTTTTCTCCGCGGAAGCTTTTTCCCGCGACCGCATCACCACCAGACCGCATCACCGCGGAAGAATACATGCCCAGGGGCCCTTTGCCGGAACTATAGTGACCCGGAGTTACCTCCCCCTAGATTGAAACTCTTCTGTGTTGGAGATAGTTTTCCCCCATCGATCACATGATCGTCACGTGACCAAGTTCCACCTCAAATTTTACCCGGGGGAACAATTAATGAGGTCAATGTGAGTTTAAAAGGGTTTTATATACTACTCTCGTCAGAGCGCCTCTCATGCTGGTTGTATGAGAAAATGTTTATCTTCAGCGAGACTTCACGCGCAGTCACGTAAGCAGAGTCATGCGGTTGTTCTCCGCTCGATGCGTCAGCTTTCAGCGCAGCATTATTTTAACCGCTATTTGCACGCGATGGAATCGCGTTCAAGGTTAAGTTATTTTTGCCCTGTACCAACAAAATAACGAAAACTGAACTACACCATGTTATTCTACTCGTATACTGCGAGATTTATATATTTACTCATATTAGCTCCAGAAATATACAGAAAATCAAGAAAACTAGACCCTTCGTATATATCATTAATAAACTTCGGTATACTGTTATAATACTGGAATCATATCAGAAAGTGATTTAACATTTATCCATATCAGCAATACAGGCACATCATATTTAGACCTATATCTCTATAAAAATGAAGCGGGCCTTCTCTCTCGTCGAATGTATGACAAAAGAGATGATTACAATTTCGACATCGTAAACTACCCCTTTCTGGACAGTAATATTCCAGTGGGACCTGCATATGGCGTATACATATCACGCCTAGTAGCTTTTGCTAGATCTTGTGTTAAATGTGACGATTTTAATCAACGTCACAAAACATTGTTGCAGAAACTTATAAAACAGGGCTGCACCACCAAGCGCCTCCACTCAAAGTTTCTCAAATTTATCGATACATATCGCATGCTGATAGCAAAATACGAGCGTAGCGTGCAAGATCTATGGCGTTACGTTTCGTAACTTGTGTCTAATTCCGCTTAACCCGGGGCTAGGGGCCGTATGAGCCCATGTACTTCAAGATCCTGATGGTGCTCATATGTACAGTCACAATCAAAGCGTGACTGAGATACATCATTCTTTAGATGACGACTTTACAACGAATATTATGGATTAAGAATACTGATCAGCGATACGGGTTTGATATTTTTGGAACATCATGATGTCTTGGTGGCATCATTGAAAACTGTTGACCGCTTCTCTCTTGCAGGAAACTAGCCTATGTTTATGTATACTATGCTTGTCTTTTTGAATTTGGTGCTAATACTGTTATATGGAATATGGAATAGGTCTTTGAATTATGAACGCGGATATTCTCTAATGGATAACGGCTGAATTATGGATGACGGACCACACGCTTGTAATACAAAAAAAACACAAAATTCTGATCCTTAGTGATATAAGACAACATGACGTTATAATACAGTCACACGATACATTTTCAAACCTCGACCTAAACACCTTTTTCATGATCCCTGATATTGCGCGCGACACAGGTTAGTGAAGTCAAGTTGGGTCGGTTCCAGCTACGGACACATTTTAACTCGATGCAAACTGCACACATATCAAAATATAATCGAGCGAATTCTGTTTAGTGATTATTAAATCTGAAGAGATGCCCGTTGCAGAAATATTTTGAAACATTGAAAAATATTTCCCTTTAAATGACGACGTGAAAAGAAGGTGTCAATTCGCCAGGAAGTTTTGCGATATACTCACGCTAGGTTTTTATCATTTTCCTCAAAAGCGCTTCCATAACATACAAATCCAAGTATACATTTCTCATCTAGAGTATTATAGGATTATGAAAATATAAGTTTCATTTCTCTATCTTCAGTCTTTTTTGTAATGTTTAAAAGAAAACCTGTAACCGAACTTCAGCGAATTCTGGAAATCGAGCGAAGCGCATGCAATTTCGAATATGATCAAGCAAAACACCAGCAAATATGGCGAGTATTCATTTTTTTCTATTATAGACCATTAATAAAATTTAAAGATGTTATGGTTGGACTAGGGAAAATTAATAAATGCGAAAGACTCAAATCTCAGCACTGTCACTCTTCAGCTTTTTCTAAAACGAAGTTAAATCGGTAAACTGGCGAGAATAGTATACTTTTAGGAACCATAGAGGTTACGTAGAGATAAAACTGTTGTTATCACGAATCGTTAGATTCTTGGTATGTGCTTTAGAATAGGTTAATCAGAAGACTATACTGTGAAGTCATGTGGCTCTGTCAGTTTGTCGGCACCTCTTCTCGCTTCCCTTAAATAAGTTGTAATTCATTATATATCCAAAACAGATACCATTATCTGATTTGTTTCGCCCGCCAGTTATTTCAACATGTTCGACATTATGTAGATCCCAGTTTCAACACTATCTACATGTATCACGACCGTTTCTTTCACTTTACTTAGAATTTTTGACCACATTAACAACAGTTTTATCTCTACGTTCAAGGTTCAAGGTTCTTTATTTGCTGATCACAGCGCCCGTTATCGAGCAGATATACAATCAAGCGAAGATAATTAAGTATATATATAGAATAACCTGCTAGTAGTTGATTAGAATAATTTGATTTACGGAAAAAATAGCAGTCGTGATACAAGGAACAATAATGCCAGGAGCAACGATTTCGCTTGCATTTTACAATAAATTATGATCTTACTGACTAGTATCTGTGTGTAACACTAAAAACGTATATTAGTTAACATCTCTCATTCCTGTACCAGTAACACATTTGTCATGTTTAGATGCCGAACCGTCAATCATATACGTGCGCTCCTACAATCACGAACAAACTTACCTAAATTTTTCACAATAATTGGATCCTCGCACGATAAGAGCCAAATAAATTTGTTTGAAATATCGAGTTGAGAAAAGTTGGCATTCATGCTATCACATTTAAATAGAAATATGTCCCGAAAATTATCATATTTATTACATTCCATTAAAAAATGGAATTCATCTTCAACCTTACCAGCATTGCAAAGAGTACATAAACGCTTATCTGGTGGTACTTTGACAAATCTACCTTTCTCAATCGGAAGGTCATGGCTACTTGTTCGTAGCTTATATAAGTCACTGAGAGGATCTCGATTCAGAATAGATAAGTAAGGTTCCAACACAAAATTTAGCTTGAAGGTTCTATATGTTCTGAGTTTGTTACCATAAACTACGTTGGGACGGTCGGTAAACAGTTGTTCATTCCACCAACTACAAAATACAGAAGAGAAACTAAGCTACCAACAGATAAACTTTTTTTCTGTTCATATAAATGACTTAGATTTAAGAATGACAATATACTTTTAATACCCGTTACCCAGGTCTTTTTTCCTTGGGTGTCCAATTTGATAGAAAAATCAAAAGCTTTCTTTAATAACGTATCATCAGGCATTTCAAATACTCGACGCCAGTATTTAAGCATTGAACAAATAACATCAATTAGCATAGGATGTCGACCGAGTTCACCTAACACAGCACAATTTGTACATTTGGAGTTGACCCCCAGAATGTATTTGCAGTACTTCAAGTTAAGTCTTCCAAGTGGTTCATTCTTAAGATAGTTATCTAAACATGATTATTTACTCAATTTTGTGACAATGGATGATCCCCATATTTCTGAACAGTAGAGCAAAATAGGCTTAATAGTATGATCAAATATATGCAAAGAAGTGGAGATTCCAGGAGGGTTACAAGAAAAACACTTTCGAATTTTGAAGAATGCCTTAGATACCTTGCCATTCAGTTGAACTTTGGCCAATTTCCACGTTCCAGATGGGTTAAATGTAATTCCCAAATATGTGTACGACTGTACTGTTTCTATTTGGGCATCACCAAGATAGAATGATTTTGGGGATGTTCCACTTTTACAGTTAAATATCATACATTTAGTTTTAGCTATGTTCACTTCCAGATTCCATTTATCACCCCTATGGGTCAGAAAGGTATACTATTCTCGCCAGTTTACCGAATCACTCCATGTTAGAAAAAGCTAAAGAGTTAAAGTGCCGATATTTGAGTCTTTCCCTTTTTACAACAAGTTTTGACAGCCTATATTTTCTGAAATATCCTTTAATTTGCCCTAGTCCTATCATAACATCTTTAACCCTACCAGGCCTGGGGGGCAGGGGAAAAATGCCCCACCCACCTGCCCACTCCATCTTGGCCCTACCCCCTACCAAACTTTCTGCGCTATCTCCGGAACGACAAAAAATGAAACTGAAACTCCTTGACTTTATAATTTATCATATTGGGGTCATTTCGAGCCTATTTGCATAACCCCCCGAACCGAGGATCATGTGTAAATTCAAGATGGCGGCACCGTGGGGTACCAGAAAAGTGATGTTTTTGTCATATTTCTTCAAAATTTCTGCTTTTTCGCGACGAAAAGTGGGCAAAAACTATTTTTTTTCACATCACATTAATGTTTACTAATTTAGCATACAGTTTTTGAGGAGTAATTGCAAAAAATCGGAAAATCTGACCGAAAAATCGGCCAAAAAATGTCGTTGTTGAAAATGACGTCACTGTGACGGCAAGCGGCCATCCTGGATTTTTTTTTTTACATTTTTTGGTAGAGCATGACCCAAGGGTATAGTGTGGTAAGTTTCAGCTGCCTAGCTCAAGGGGTAAGAAAAATAATTAGGAGGGTCATTTCGGCCCCCCAGGCCTGACAGGTCCCAAAAAGCCCAGGCCAGGGTTTAATTTTATTAATGGTCTATATTAGAAAAAAATATGTAGTCATACTAGTCTTAGCAATATACTACATATAACAACAGTCCATAGTGTCGAAATGTTAGGACCAGAATGCATGTCACAAACATAAAATCACCTATTAATTAGCAACCGTAGATAAAATTGTAACAATTGAGGCAATTGTGTCATAAAGAGTTGTAATAGACGCGCGACATACATTTGACGAGAGCACTTAGCGGCTCCTTCGCATTTCTCACATTGAGCGGATTAGCGTTTTATAGCAAAAGTACCAGATATGCTCTATAAGCTAACATGACAAACTAAACCAACTGCTCCAGGATGAACTGATTAGACAGAATATTTCCCGATGAAACTCACAAAAGCGGACCTTTGTCGATGATTGGTTAATTGATTTGACTGTTTTGCTCAGGAAGATTAGCCTGTTATGGTAAATGTTAACACTGAGAGAATATATTTCAAACCATTCTGTTCTATAGTAGGCAGTATTCTGACTCATAAACAAAACCTTTCATTTTTGTTGTTGAAAAGTGACTGTAGCGTGTAACGGTAAACGTCACATAGACGAGGAGAACCCGAATAATGTTTGACTTGACGCCTGGATAGAATTCTTGATTTCTTTTAGATTGGTTGAGATGAATTGGATAGGCGTTCGCTCGTATTCCATTTTGAGCAGCAGCTAATCTTTCCATAGATATCTGTCATCTTGAAGGATTTTGGCCAAATTTCTGTTGTGAGGCCCATAAAAGTTCTCCAAAAGTTCCCTGGTTTCCGTCCACATCGGTTTCATTTTCGTCGACCGAGTCTTCCGTGGATTGGACTGCTTCATACACGCGATCCTCTCAAGCCTACTTGACGATATCTCACCTGAAAACGAACAGAAACGCGATGTAACAAACTGAACCTGAAGTAAGATAATGATGATACAAGATAGTGATAATACAAGATAGTGATGATACAAGATAGTGATGATACAAGATAGTGATAATACAAGATAGTGATAACACATAGTGATTCCATAGGAATTCCTCTTCAATATCTCAACACATTTTATCACATTGTCATTACCACATCCAAACCCATGTTACTATATACATCGTCGTCAAATCAGTTTCCCTTTCTATATCCAAATAAATCGGCAAGTCCTTTTCTAGAGTATAATGTACCTCTGGTTAGTCAAACACGAGGGAAATCGGAAACAAACGGTCTCCAGTCCCGGCATAAGCATCTTCTCGATATGAGGCGGGACCTGCCTCAAGTTCTATTCTCCCCCCCCCCCCCCCCTCCCGTCCCCGTGTCATTGGCTGTGCTTGAAAGCTTGCTAATGGGGAAGCTGCAAGGGTTATTATCAGATTGTGCAATTGATGGTTTTTCTCAGCCGAACAGACACGTTCATGGATTTTCATATTCGCTATCTTTCAACTTAGCTCACATATTTTGATACTTCAAAAGGCGAGAACAGTCTCTCCTCTTCCGCAATGTACACGCTTAAAACTAAAGTGTTGAAACTTACTCGTAGAGTGTTGAAATAACCCTTTAAGTGTGTCCACAGGGACTGCTCTTTAAGTGTTGTCCCTGTGGACACACTTAAAGGGTTATTTTAACACTTTACGAGTAAGTTTCAACACTTTAGTTTTAAGCGTGTATGCACGCGACTTTGCAAATTGTATCGCCGTAGAACACACGGATGCTCTACAGTCGAACTTTGAATTGTCTGAATTGATGCACTTTGGCTTATTCAAGTAAAATTTCAACCCAAATACGAACTGAAGCATGTAGCCTTTGTAATATTTATTTCCTTTTTGCAGTACATTTCGCTCATCATTTTTAATCGTGTCAAATATGGTCCGTCAAGCCCTCCGAATATCCCACGTCCCAACAGGTGATACATTCTTCGCAATCATTGTCTACGTCCAGTATGTCGAGATCGAGCATGACGTATAGAAACGGGAAAATTACGAATGAAGACAGCCGGTGTGCTCACGCCGGTATCGTCCCGTCAACTGGTTCCTGTTGCGTATTTTATTAGCATTTATTGTCACGTTCGAATACATGCTCTTTTTGAGACAACGTTCTGGTATACGCCTATGTTTAGCATAGAAATAAATCACTCATAAATCATCCATGTTTAGCATTTTCATGGCAGACCCCATCATATCGTTATAGTCGACGATACTGGTTTGTTCATTTTCGAAGAAGTACGGGTTGATTGATATGGCGATGAATGCCTGGGACGAAGCATAGTTTTCTGAGACTCCTGTTCACCAAGTCTGGTTGTCACTTATTGTAACACCAGACAATACCGGTCGCACGGATGATGGGATTTGCTTTCCAGAGAGTTCCTGTGTCAGGACGTTTTCCAGCAGCCCGCGGTTCGCGGGCGGTCATGGTAAACGGATGTTCTACGACACTGATTTCAGGGCCAAGAATGTCAAGCTACTGTTCATTATGTTGAACACATTTTTACATGAGCAGTGTGACTAACGTCACAGGACCTACGAAGTAGAGTAGGCATTAGGACTCGAACGCGAACTGAACTCTTGGAAATCCCCACCCCCAGTTGAAATCCTGCCTATATTGAGATGGGCACCGCCCAAGTCAGAATCGCCAGTGATTTTCATCAAAAATCACCAGAAATTTTCATCAAAAGTAGGTCAGCTCAGAACTTGTTGGTAACAGTCTTCTAATGCGCCTTCATTCCAAAATTAAATAACGATCGCCGATTTAATTTAACCATTTTTTAACTAAAGGAAACAGATTGAATAATAAAGGTTCAGTAATTTTCAAGCTTTACGTGTGAAAATACATTTACATCTCTTTAATGGTTTTCAGTGCCCTTGTCCAGGATCAAAACAACTTTTTGAATCACATTATTTTCCCAACAATACAACAAATTTTTATATATAGTACTATAGTAGAAAGGTAGCATTTATGTAGTTTTCGGTAATTCAACTCAAGACCAACACCTTCTCTGCACAAGATAATAATGATTCTATGTCATTCTCCTGAGCATAACCGGTACAAAGACGAATAAATAGCGTCTCTACATCACGTTGTTATCTAGATATATGAGACAACACATTTTGGGTATCGGCAATCTGATGAATGTACTATTCCGGTTTTCTTGTTTCACATTATATTCTATGGCGGTTGATCGGTGATTTTCTTCATTGATCAACGTTAAACCACCTCAGCTTCGTTGTGTGAATCGGAATTGCATTGCTGTGACACACCAACACACTCCGTGGCAGTGATTCTCTTTATCCCCTAATCAAGGAATCAAAATGAATCAAGATTTGAAATGAAAAGAAAAATTTAGACATATTTTGTTTACACATGTAATTTTTTCTTTAAATTATATCCAAGTGTGATATATAGTCAATATTCAAGAGGTACAAAAAAAAACTCAAGCTATATTTTCACATCATGATCAAAGTTACTTTATCTAGTTAAATTCTACCAAAAGAAGACCCTTTAAACATGCCGTCATGGCTTTGTTTCACCCTCAGTAAACTTTTATCATTGTCGCTCACACAGACTAATCTGAAGGATGATACCACATCTTTCTTTCTTCTGCTGGGTTATTGCACCAGGCTGACTTAATTGGTTGATGTAGGGTATTTCACCATCAGTGGGTAATTTGACCTGAATTTGAAGCCTGATGTGGTCAGTGATGAAATGTTTGGATGTGAAATAGGATACACGTTAAAGGCCACAGTTTACATATATCAATAACAATATACTGAATTGTGTGTATTGAGGCTGGCATAGCGGTGTAGATAAATGCACTAACAAATGATGGAAAAATAGCATTTCCTATTTCATAAAAACAATTACGGATGGCATATCCCACCACTGTGTTATATATACAGTGAAACATACAGCCAAGGGTTCCCGATGGGCATGACAGTGTACTCGCTGAGCCATCAATAAATAATAAAAAAAATAATTATAAATCAAATTTTAATCAGAATTCGGTCAACTCAGAACTTGCTGGTAACAATGCCCTAATGCACGTTCATGCCAAAAATCAAGGTTCTAATGTCAACGGTTCTCCTTATTTTGCCGACGAATGGATTCGGATGGACTGACTCACTCACTCATTACCGGACAATTTGCGATCTGTAGCCTACTTCGTAGGAAAAACCATCAGTAGAGAATAAAATATAAGGCGTTAGTTTCACCGATCAGAGCCTTAAACTCGAGATCAGAGACAATAACGAATAAACAAACAACTTTAAACAAAACCATGATATACATGAGCAGTGTGACTAACGTCACAGGACCTACGAAGTAGAGTAGGCATTAGGACTCGGAACGCGAACTGAACTCTTGGAAATCCCCGCCCCCAGTTAGAATCCTGCCTATATTAAGATGGGCACCGCCCAAGTCAGAATCGCCAGTGATTTTCATCAAAAATCATCAGAAATTTTCGTCAAAAGTAGGTCAGCTCAAGACTTGTTGGTAACAATCTCCTAATGCGCCTTCATTCCAAAAATAAATAACGATCGCCGATTTAATTTCACAATTTGTTAAATAAAGGAAACAGATTGAATAATAAAAAAGTTCAGTAGATTTCAAGCTTTACGTGTGAAAATATATCGATCTCTTTAATGGTTTTCAGTGCCCTTGTCCAGGTTCAAAACAACTTTTTGCCATTATTTTCCCAACAATATAACAAATTTTTATATATAGTACTATAGTAGAAATGTAGCATTTATGTAGTTTACGGTAATTCAACTCAAGACCAACACCTTCTCTGCACAAGATAATGATTTCATGCCATTCTCCTGAGCATAACCGGTACAAAGACGAATAAATAGCGTCTACTTACTTTATCTAGTTAAATTCTACCCGAAGAAAATAAATTAAGACCCTTTAACTTGCCGTCATGGCTTTGTTTCACCCTCAGTAAACTTTTATCGTTGTTGCTCACGCAGACTATTCTGAAGGATGATGCCACATCTTTCTTTCTTCGGCTGACTTAATTGGTTGATGTAGTATATTTCACCAACAGTGCGTAACTGTGACTTGACCTGAATTTGACGCCTGATGTGATCTGTGAGGAAATGTTTCAAGGATGTGAAATAGGATACACGTTAAAGGCCACAGCTTACATATATCTCTAGCAATATACTGAATTGTGTGTAGGCTGGCAAGTTGGTAATGGCAGTGTAGTTAAATGCACTAACAAATGATGGAAAATTAGCATTTCCTATTTCATTATCCCATCACGTTTTATACTGTGTTATATATACAGCGAAACATACAGCCAAGGGTTCCCGATGGGCATGACAGTGCACTCGCTGAGCTATCAATAAATAATAAAAAAAAAAATTATAAATCAAGTTCTCAGCAGAATTCGGTCAGGTCGGAACTTGTTGGTAACAATGCCCTAATGCACGTTCGTGCCAAAAATCAAGGTTCTAATGTCAATGGTTCTCCTTATTTTGCCGACGAAAGGACTCGGATGGACTGACTGACTCACTCACTCACTCATTACCGGACAATTTGCGATCTGTAGCCTACTTCGTAGGAAAAATGACATGACTTATCGATATCATGAAACATGGTACAGGTGCAGTTCGTATGTGGAAGAATTCGACAAAACTTCAGAAACCATGTTCCACAAGTTCTCATGGTTTCCGTTCTTACTGTGATAGAAAACATATCGTCACAAATCCAATATGTATTCGAAGGTAGATTGGGCCAGCAGAGGCATCCGTTTAGGGCTTGTCGATTTCAGGACGAATTCAAGTCTTTCACATATACAGGTCCAACATGAGTCCGGCATTTGTGGGATACATTGTATTTGCTTTAGTCGATTTCCAACGTCGAATGTGAATTTATTATCTTTATGGAAGAGGTAGTAGACGCCGCCGCATGACATGAAACGCTCGGCACTGAATATGTGCTTATCGATCATGTCGTCAATGACTCGCAGAAAATAAAAACAACAACAAACGTAGGTGTGAGGACTCGGAAAAGGTATTGATATAGTTAAAGGAGTGGTCACCTTCTGCTCGGTTTGTACAATGGAGCACGGTCAAACTAACAGCTACTCCCAACAGTTTATATTCTGAAAAAAAACCTGCCGATATACAGATTTGTTATTCAGAAGAAATATATACTGTCCACTAAGATCGAGCATATCATCCAAAAGTCTTCAAGTGAGCCTCTTGGTTAAGTTTATTATCCAGACTTGCAACAGTATGCAGTGCAAATGATTGTTTACTCTGATTTTATTTCTGCACTCTTATAAATCCACGTTTTATCATTCCTTTGTTTGAAATATGGAACAGTTTGATAATATTACTTCCTAATAGCAATCGGCATATATACACAGAATATATTCATTCATTCTCTCAAGCGTATGTCATTATATGTTACTGGGACGCAGGGGCCGAGAAACAAAACATCTTCTGCATGGACGCATCTTGGTCATTTTAAAACTGGGAGTGCGGGTCTTACCCAAGAAACACTGGGAAATGTATGTCATTCTATGTGCATTATGGACGGTGTTCAGAACAATACACATATTTGTTGGATAATCTGTAGGTATACATAGCTATAAGCTTGCCTTACATCGCCGAAGAAGGGAAATATACTGCACCCCTCCCAAACACACCCACACTTTCCATCATTCTGACACTTAGGTAGGAAGTGTCCCTTTTCCTACCCCTGCTTCCAATGCCTTTTAAATGGAATATTTGCTCACCAACGTCTAAAAAGGTGAATATCTTTTGCAAGTAATGTGTCATATTCCTGCCGTAATCTTCTGTTCGTAAAAACAAACACTGTTCCCTAGGGTAGATCTTCAGCCATTCCTCTATATAAGGGCCGTATAGTCCAACATGCAAACGAATCTAAAACGAGAAAACAATCAGATTGCAAATCGTTGGAATTATACCTGAGAATGAGCCAATTTTAATTAGGTAGTCCCATTTATACTGAACGGAAACCAACTGTTAACTTAGTCAGGTTCATATGAATTGGTTACTCAGATGAGATGCACGCGGAAAAGGTGAACTTCAGGTTCAAACCAGTGGTAATATCTACCCCTTGTGATGTTTTTGATTGCAGAGGTAAGCAGTGTCTGACAAGAAACGGTTTCGTCTTGCTGCAGTGTTAATGCAAAACAATGACGCGATGCCGGTATGACCAACACTAACGTAAACAACTATAATACGGTTATCCTCCCTAATCTCACTTTCATGGGATTTGCCCATAAGGGATTTTCAAACATTTTATGACGTCGAAGGCCTTCGCACTGATTACAATTAAGAATCTCACACCATAAAAATCCCATGACATAACAATTACAACACATATAAGGGAATTGGGAAGAGGTGCCGACATACTGACAGTCACATGACGTCACAGAATAGTCTTCTGGTTAACCTATTCTAAAGCCCATACCAAGAATCTAACGATTCGTGATATGTGTTGTATCTCAGGTACGCTTTTATTGTACCTGTTCATGTGGCAACTTGGATGACATGGCCACACGGCCCCTAGTACCGGCATAAGCGGTATTAAATACAAATCTAGAGAGCTAATCTAACAAACAATGAAATAATTTTTGGGAGAGAAAGAATAAATTGGTCGTCAGCGGGATTCTCTCTCAAAAAATCAGTTCATATGTATATATGCTCAGTGGCGGGCTATACGCCATACCAAATATCATTTCTTCAATAACAAACAATGTATTCCCCATCAAAAACTGATCGTAGATATATTAATGTCGGAAGCCATAAAGCATTCTTCTCATTCCTCATTAATAAGGCATTCAATTTCTCATTAATAGTATCTATGTGAAATTTGGCAACACAATATATCAGCAGCTCATAGATATTCCAATGGGTACTAATTGTGCACCCCTGTTGGCTGACCTGTATTTGTTCTCTTATGAATATGACTATATGCAGGCGGTTTCAAAAACCGATCCATTCAAAGCCCGTTCCTTCTCATTCACCAAACGCTATATAGACGATCTTCTCGATGTGGATAATCGCTATATAAATGACGCAGTGAAGGATATATATCCACCTTCACTGAAATTGAAAGAAACTACAGATGGCCCTACACGCACATCACATTTAGATCTATATCTCTATAACAATGAAGCGGGCATTCTCTCTCGTCGACTTTTTGACAAAGAGATGATTACAATTTCGACATCGTAAACTATCCCTTTCTGGACAGTAATATTCCAGTGGGACCTGCATATGGCGTATACATATATCGCCTAGTAGCATTTGCTAGATCCTGTGTTAAATGTGACGATTTTAATCAACGTCACAAAACATTGTTGCAGAAACTTATAAAACAGAGCTATTTCACCAAGCACCTCCACTCAAGGTTTCTCAAATTTGGCGATACATATCGCATGCTGATAGCAAAATACGAGCGTAGCGTGCAAGATCTATGGCGTTACGTTTCGTAACTTGTGTCTAATTCCGCTTAACCCGGGGCTAGGGGTTGTATGAACTCATGGTGCTCAAATGAACAGTCACAATCAAAGCGTGACTGAGATACATCATTCTCTAGATGACGACTTTACAACGATTATCATGGATTAAGAATACTGATCAGCGATACGGATTTGATATTTTTGGAACATCATGATGTCTTGTCGGCATCATTGAAAACTGTTGACCGCTTCTCTCTTGCAGGAAACTAGCCTATGTTTATGTATACTATGATTGTCTTTTTGAATTTGGTGCTAATACTGTTATATGGAATATGGAATAGGTCTTCGAATTATGGACGCGGATATTCTTCAATGGACGACGGCTGAATTATGAATGACGGACTAGACGCTTGTAATTGATTAAAAAAAACAAATTTTGATTACTTCTGATGTGATATACAATCTCGATATCACTTAGATCGTCATAGTACTTGAAGCTGTTTGACGATTACCTACATCTTCAGGCAAGGAAAAACAGTCCTCTATGAAAACAAACAAAAGGAAAATAAGCTGGGAATTAATTATAGCGAGAAATTATCTATGGATATAATCAGATGGTACCAATAGGCCTACCAGAATTAAGATTTTCGATAGGACCTATTCGCCATGATGTGACGGACCCAGGCTCTTAAACTGGGGATCATTTAAGACTGCTGTTCACCACGACGAAGTCCCATTTCTAACTGAAGATTGTATCCATTTGTTGGGATCAGGAAGGCTGGTGAAGAAAGCATCAACAGGAAATGAATGTTTGGCCTACCTTCAGCTCATTTCTCTTTTCCCGGTTATATAAACACGACCTGAATGAATGTGTCTTGGTACACTGCTCAAACACTGATATCGATTGGACAACTCTCTTGTGGAAATTCTCTGACGACACGTTTGTACCATAAAACATATCCATGTAAAGATACTCTGACCACATCCTGAAATTATGTCGTAAAATATGATATTATTCACATGAATTTACCAAATATATGAGATTGTTCAGTACAGGATTTACAAGGCGGTCCTTCGTATGGCAGTAGTATACAAGGCGTAAATTCACGTCCCAGCGCCTCACTGCGCATGCGCAGAACCTGTTTTGACGTCACAATTGAGGTGGTGCGCATGCGTGATGAGGAGGCGTGGGTGGTGGGTACCAATGTGGGTGGTGGGTACGTTGTGGGTGGTGGGTGGTGGGTACCAATGTGGGTGGTGGGTACGTTGTGGGTGGTGGGTGGTGGGTACCAATGTGGGTGGTGGGTACCACCATGTGGGTGGTGGGTGCTGTGTTTAACATGGCGGTGTGTGTGTGGGTGTGGGTGGTGGGTACCAATGTGGGTGGTGGGTACGTTGTGGGTGTGGGTGGTGGGTACCAATGTGGGTGGTGGGTTCGTTGTGGGTGGTGGGTGGTGGGTACCAATGTGGGTGGTGGGTACCAAATGTGGGTGGTGGGTACTGCGGCGTGTGTGTGTGTGTGTGGGTGGTGGGACCAAGATGTGGGTGGTGGGTACAAATGTGGGTGGTGGGTACATGTGGGTGGTGGGTACAAATGTGGGTGGTGGGTACATGTGGGTGGTGGGTACAAATGTGGGTGGTGGGTGCTGTGTACAAGATGGCTGCCGGAGTCAGTCAGTGCAAGATTATGGTATCATTAGCGCTCGACTACACCGTTATTGTATGATTTTTAGTGAATTTTATACGCGTAATGTCAAAGTCTGTTTGAGAATGTTGTTCTGAATAATTCTCAAAATCCTAGTGTTATAGCACCGTGGGTGGTGGGAGGTGGGTACAAGATGGCGGCATGGTGGTGGGAGGGTGTCAATGAGTGCATAGTTCCGGCAGAAAAAAAAAAAGTTCCGGCAAAAAAAAAAAGCAAAAAAAAAATGTATTCATGCGCGGTGATGCGGTTTGGCCGTGGTTTTGGCGGTGATTCGGTCTCGGGAAAAAGTAGTCCCTAGATAAAATGGTCCGATTGGGTCGAGTGAGGTATCAAAGTGAAGCTTATGTGAAGGGGCATCTAATGGGCTGGGTGTGGGGTTGAACTATCGGCCTTCTGCGCATGCGCGGTGGCCGAAGGGTATGAAAATAGCCGTGTTGGAGCTAGGAAGCCCCTAAGGGTCCGATGGGGTCGAGTGAGGTATCAAAGTGAAGCTTATGTGAAGGGGCATCTAATGGGCTGGGTGTGGGGTTGAACTATCGGCATTCTGCGCATGCGCGGTGGCCGAAGGGTATGGAAATAGACGTTTTGGAGCTAGGGGAGCCCTAATGGACCAATGGGGTCGAGTGAGGTATCGATGTGAAGCATTCGTGAAGGGGCATCTGATGGGCTGGGTGTGGGGTTGAACTATCGGCATTCTGCGCATGCGCGGTGGCCCAAGGGTATGGAAATAGACGTTTTGGAGCTAGGGGAGTCCCTAATGGACCAATGGGGTCGAGTGAGGTATCGATGTAAAGCATTCGTGAAGGGGCAGCTGATGGGCTGGGTGTGGGGTTGAATTATCGGCATTCTGCGCATGCGCGGTGGCCCAAGGGTATGGAAATAGACGTTTTGGAGCTAGGGGAGTCCCTAATGGACCAATGGGGTCGAGTAAGGTATCAAAGTGAAGCATTCGTGAAGGGGCATCTGATGGACTGGGTGTGGGGGTGAAATATCGGCATTCTGCGCATGCGCGGTGGCCGAAGGGTATGAAAATAGCCTTTTTGGAGCTAGGGGAGCCCCTAGTGGACCGATGGGGTCGAGTGAGGTATCAAAGTGAAGCATTCATGAAGGGGCATCTTATGGACTGGGTGTGAGGTTGAAATATCGGCATTCTGCGCATGCGCGGTGGCATGTAGCGAAAGTGGACATTTTCGGGCAGTACATGAAGGTATTTGGGATCGAGATGGGCTATTCACGGTTCGAATGCGTCCTGGAAGGTGTCATCTTGTAGTTCTCGGGGTGTACATTCCGATTTGAGGGATGTTCGCGTCATCTGTGACGTCATCGGTGACGTCATCGGTACGAGTAGTAGCGAAAGTGGACATTTTCGGGCAGTACATAAAGGTATTTGGGGTCGAGATGGGCTATTCACGGTTCGAATGCGTCCTGGAAGGTGTCATCTTGTAGTTCTCGGGGTGTACATTCCGATTTGAGGGATGTCCGCGTCATCTGTGACGTCATTGATGACGTCATCGGTACGAGTAGTAGCGAAAGTGGACATTTTGTGGGTGTGTGGGGGTGAGTTTGGTGTAGAGATGGACCATCCTTAGTCCGAATGCGTCGTGTGAGGTGTCATTTTGTAGCTCTCGGGGTGTACAATCCGAATTGAGGCATGTCTTAGCGAAAGTGGGCATTTTTTAGCAGTGAAGGATGTTATTTGGCCTTTTGGGGCAGTGCAGGAAGGTATTTGGTGTAGAGATGGACCATCCGCGTTGCGAATGCGTCATGGGATGTGTCATGTTGTAGCTCTCGGAGTATACACCCCCATTTCAGGGATATTTACAGCATCTGTGACGTCATCGATGACGTCATTAGTACAAGTTGTAGCGAAAGTGGGCCTTTTGGGGCAGTGCAGGAAGGTATTTGGTGTAGAGATGGACCATCCGCGGTCCAAATGGACCGTGTGAGGTGTCATCTTGTAGCAACGCCCACCAACACCATTCTTAATGCTTCAACGCCCTGGTGAAATAGCTCAGAAGCTCTGATATTCCATGGAATTGTCACTAATTCTTCGAAATGCAGTGATGCCGTCAACGCCCGTCGTTACACCTTAACACTCTAACATAACGCCATGATATAGACCAGAGAGAGAACAACAACAACAACAAGGATGACACATGAGAGAACAACAACAACAAGAAGTTTTTTTCATATAGTTTATTTTCCCCAATGTTACATCACACCCACGCTGGGGGAGCCGCGTTGGGTATATTTACAATTCAAGAAGATTCTTATCCAATCAGAGGCCACCATTTGCATGTTTCATATTCGTTCCTGTCCGTTAGATGTATTCTTGTCCAATCAGAAGTCTCCATTTCAGAAAGTGCCATCTGAACCGTTTATTCTAATCATCGTCGGACAGGCCAGGATACCGTTGAGGCAACATATCCTCAGATAGTTGTTTGCGCATTCTGAGTATCTATCAGTGCATGGGTGAATACTTTCATCCGATGGAGGTGGTGGTCAGTTTAACCACGAAGAACGCAACATTGGTCATTATCTCCACTATCCAATTGGTGTTACAATTCAAGAAGACTTGTCCAATCAGAGGCCACCATTTGCATCTGTCATATTCGTTCCTGTCCGTTAGATGTATTCTTGTCCAATCAGAAGTCTTCATTTCAGAAAGTTCCATCTTCGGCCATGTTCGCTCTGAACCGTTTATTCTAATCACCGTCGGTCAGGCCAGGATACCGTTGAGGCAGCATATCCTCAGATGGTTGTTTGCGCATTCTGAGAATCTATCAGTGCATGGGTGAATACTTTCATCCGATGGGTTGGTCGGTCAGCTTGGTCACGAAGAACGTAACATTGGTTACCCTCTCCACTTTCCACTTGGTGTTGGGGCGTTGTTGTTGGGTCCATTCCAAGGGATCCACGTTGGCCAGGTTCTCCAGCATCGTCTCTAGCGACACTCGGTTAATGATGGTAAACGGTTGGTCAAATACCCGGATGTTACTGCTCGGGTAAAAGTATCGGACTTGATCTGTGTCCTTATGCTGCAGCACATAACCAAACGCCAGATTTAATTTGAAGGACGTTGCTTGGTCATTGAAGATGGCTTCCACGTAGCTGCCTAGACGGGCGAGGTCGGTCAGTCGAAAATTGTAGATATCTTGAATAGGGCGATGACGGTAGAAACAGTGCCGTATCATGGTCCAATGGCGCCGATAGATGTCACTCACTGGATGGGCGCCCTGTAAGAGATCGCTAGGAACATTTATGGGCTCGTCCAGAAAATGTTCGATGTTATCAGGCGTATGACTCGAAACCGTAACAGTGGGGTCCGGCTGGATATCCAGGCCCTCCTGGACCGTGGGTATAGGCAGGCTCTTCGTCATCGCACCACCAGTGGCGTTCGTCTCTCCGGGTTCATCTTCACTGGGTCTGACCTTCCGCGGCTCCTCTTTAGTGGAAAGTTGTCGCCCAAACCGTAGAGACGGGGCATGCATCAAACGTTGGTGCTGTCTAAACCAACTGGGTCGTTTGAAGAGTCGACCACAATCATTACATAGTACCGTCGCACGTGCGTGGAGTACCCTCTCATGACGCAGAAAATTATCCTTCCGATTGAATGACCGTGCGCAGATTATACAAGTATACCGGGCATCGTTGTGGATGGAGGCCTCGTGGCGTCGTAACATATCTAGACGAGTAAACATCTTCTGGCAAGTTGTGCAAGTGAACATCTTGGTGGTTGACAGATTGTCTGATGAAACGGCCAGGCCGCCTCCCTTTTATAGCACGCTAGCTGGTGATCTATTTTTAGCACACTCAGTTCAACTATCCCCAAGTCGAGGGCCGAGCCGTGACATCTTCGGTAACCTCCGTGTCTCTTCGCTCACCTCCGTAACGTCAACGACCAACATGTAGACATATAGAGTATGTACGGCATGTTATGGTATTCATCAGTGCATGAGTGACGCATTCAGCCGATGGGGGTGGTCGGTCAGCTTGGTAACGAAAAACGTAACATTGGTCACACTCTCCACTGTCCACTTGGGGTTGGGGCGTTGTTGTTGGGCCCATTCCAAGGGATCCACGGTGTCCAGTTTCTCCAGCATCGTCTCTAGCGACGCCCGGTTAATGATGGTAAACGGTTGGTCAAATACCCGGATGTTACTGCTCGGGTAAAAATATCGGGCTTGGTCTGTATCCTTATGCTGCAGCACATAACCAAACGCCAGATTTAATTTGAAGGACGTAGCTTGGTCATTGAAGATGGCTTCCACGTAGTTGCGTAGACGGGTGAGGTCAGTCAGTCGGAAATTGTAGATATCTTGAATAGGGCGATGACGGTAGAAACAGTGCCGGATCATGGGCCAATGGCGCCGATAAATGTCACTCACTGGATGGTGTTCGTGTGACAGATCGCTGGGAACATTTATGGCT